>JAGKQL010000010.1:847831-877357 GCA_018398635.1 Cyprinodon brontotheroides | reverse complement strand
TACAAGCCAACGCCTGTTTTAAATCACTTGTAGAACAGAATGCTTCGTCATCAGCAGTAGGCATTGAAGAACGTAGAAGTAATGCTAGGTCTTTTAGTTCTTTTAGTTGTCAGGATCCTCTCAAGTGGTACCAACTACCAGTTTTAGTCCGTTAAGCAGACACCCTGTCTACTTTTAAGGCTAGGCTTAAAACTTTCCTTTTTGATAAAGCTTATAGTTAGAGTGGCTCAGGTTATCCTGAGCTATCTCTATAGTTATGCTGCTATAGGCTTAGACTGCTGGAGGACATAGGGACTTCCATTTCATCATTCTGCTTCATTCTATCTCTATTCTCCCACTCTACGTGAGGAAGTGGGGGCGAGTTTGTCCGACAATGGAGGGACATGACTTCGAAAAAGAGCGGGGATCCAGGTGGAAAAAAGAGTCCCAGCGTTCTTGCGAACCTCACTCTTCTAGCTGGTCCAGCCTTATGAGTAGTTTTCTGCAGTTTCGATCATAAAAACAAAACAAGTCGGCCTCCTGTCTGCGGCAATGTCTGCACTCATCTAAAATTTGGGAGAGGTACAACAGAGTGTCTGCGGAGGGGGTGGGGTTGTGTTTTTGTTCACTGCAACACCTATGCAGAGGACCTAGTTTCGAAGTATAAATCAGCCTTTAGAGTGGCCTTTTTTATCTCTGCTTCTGTCTCCTTGAAAACCCCAGTCGGCCTCAGAAGCAGATGGCCACTCACACTGAGCCTGGGGGTTTCTTCCCCTGTTAAAAGGGAGTTTTTTTCCTCTCCACTGTCGCTACAAGCATGCTTAGTGTGACGGAATGCCTTTTGAGTAATGAGTCAATGCAATCAACTGCTTTTCCTTAGATAGGAAACTTTGAATCAATTTGACTGTATGATCTGGTGAACTGTAAAGCGCCTTGAGATGACGTGTGTTGTTAATTGGTGCTATAGAAATAAACTGAATTGAATAACATGAGCATAGAGTAGCCTGATGGAACTATGACAAACATGATCAGAAACAGAACCACAGTTGGGTTTCAGCTCCAAGCAGTTTCCCCATCAGTTCTTGGTCTGAAGTATATTGCTGCTGCATTCTGCCCTAAGGTCCAGGAAGAGCCCTTAGCAACGGTTCCCCCAGCTACAGCCCTTTGACCCGAGCTGCAGTGGCATCTAGGGTCCAGGAAGATTGGCGCTTTGCTCACACTGAGCTGTTTGCTTTTCTCAATCCCCAGGATGGATAAAAGTGGAGCCATGTTTCCAGCAGCCGATATGTGTGTTTTTCTCATCACTAAAACAAGGCTGGCAGGAGACCAAAGCACGTTTTCCTCAATGCAGTTTTTGTTAAATTAGCCTCAAAAGAGTGAAACAATCTAAAACTTTGGAAAGTAGCAACAGAAAGGACTGAATGAGGACGCAGGTATTCTGATGAATTTGGTGATGCGATTCCTAAAGGAAGGTCAGGTTACCTGGACGACTCCTTCCTTATGCATGGTGATGATGTTGTTGGGCTCTTGACAGCTGGTACAGGGCCATGGCTGCGCTCAGGACGACCCGACTTAGACTCCATGTAACTGACCAAAAGGCCCACGGCTCCACATTCCCAAAAGGATGCCCTGGAATTTGCGTGCTGGCCTGCATCCCTCTCTTTTTTTAAGTCTGACGGTGCAGCTGCTGTGTGCCTGTCAGAGAAAGGGACAGACCAGGCCACTTCAGACAGTAGCATTTGAGGAGGGACACAGACATCAGAGTGTGGAGGAAGGTGTGTGTGACGTGTGTCTGGTGTCGTTTGCTTCGGTGTGCCAAGCTAGCGAGCAGTGCAAGTGAGAATAAGAAGCAATGCGGTCTTAGAATGCAATAAAAGGAAGAGGAAGGTCGGTGCAAAGAGGGAGACATCAAAGCATTTTCTACATTTTGCTGCATTTCTGTAAATCGAGATATTTGATGAAATTCAGCAAATATAAAAAGCAGAAACTGATTTCCAGTCGGGCTCCACAGCTCCAGTGGGAGAACTGGATGTACTTCCATGTTCTCCTCTCCAACATGGAGCTCAGAGCTCAGATCGGGCCCCGGGGCCATGTATGGGCCCTGTGATGGTGTACCAAGGGACAAGCCATGTCCTATGAGGGGGCTCCTAGGGCCACAGGCGGAGCCCCGATACACAGGAAGCTTTTCCTCAGGAATACTGATGAAGACTGACTGGGAGTCCCTGAGACAGAGGAAGCTCTCTCAAGCCACCAGCTGCCACAGACTACCCAGAATCCCTTTCATGGCCCGGATGGGTCCGGTTTGGAAGGCTGCTGCATTCTGAGGCTGCACATGCAAGGAGCTTTGTTGCTAACCTTTCCATCCTCTCCTCTTCCTCAGGATGAAATGAGATAGAAACACAATATCTGCTGTGTTTGATGTTAAGCTGAGAGGAGAAAGCTGAGCTCAGAGGGCAGAAGCTGCTCTGTGGCTCTTCTCTGGACCAATCAGACGTCTAGGACTCACACAGCTCACATGTAAAGGAGAATTCAACCAACCACTTAAATGTGCTTCAGTGAGCAGGCAGATTAATGCAACAGCTCATCATGTAAAGCTCAGAGGGCTCTGTTTCTGTTATTGGAGGATCTACTATTCTGTATTTGGGCTTATTGTCCAGTTAATGACCTGCAAACAGGCAGTGTAGATCCTGCTGATGGACAATCCAGAAAATGTATTTTTACTGCAGCTCTTTAATAAATCCACTATGGATCTGCTAACTCAAACTTTTGGGTTCTTATCTAAACAAAGACTGCAGCTGAGCAGCTGGATCAGGTCCAGCTCTGTTCAGATCAGCACCGCCCTGTCCCACGGAAGCTGCATGGTCCTCCGTTCTCTCAGCATGGACATTGTGTCTCTGTAACTCGCAGGAAAACTTCAGTGAGGAAATCAGACGCCGTGCCACAGGATATTACACAGGCTTTCTCCCGGTCTGCTCCTCTCTTCACCAATCCCAGTCAGCCAAGAAAGCTCCTCTGCTTCATATTAGCCCAAGGTTCACGTAAGCCCCAGCTGACACAGCTCTGCCCTGCTAAACTCCAGCAGCAGCATGTTAAAGGCAGAGCTTTGGGAACCAGCTGGCTGATAGGATCAGCCTTTGCCTGGTGACTGAGAGAAGCCTTTATGGTGAACCAACACAAACCAAACAGAAGATTGTGGTTTATAAACGAGCTGTGTGCAGCAGAGCTGTTTAAGAGGCAAACCTGCTGCAGAAATGAGGAAAACTGATGGACTTTATGTCTCCAGGGGTTGAAAACTGGACTTTACTGTACATTTGCATTCTTAGTGTAGGGACAAAGTGTCATGATCATGGGTCTGAGAGCTGGCCTAATTGCTCATTTAACTCACCTGTCTAAATCTATCCAGCTTTCAATGACCAATCTTATCCACCTGCTATTTTTACCTGCTATGTCTTTATATATGCCCCAGATCATTGAGATTGCTGATGTGATGTTGAGGTTGTGTTCACAGCTAATGTTTTAATTCATGGTTTCACTCTCAGAGACCAGTGAGAGCTTTTGGAGTTTCGTAGACTCCCTGATCATGTCCTGTATCTTATTCACTGAGCGTTCCCCATTGTTAGGTTTATTCAATGATGATTATAAAGTTAATGTATGTGCATATGGAACATTGGAGAAATTAGATGCTTCACTTTGTTTACTGCAGACTGTCATGCAACGGTGGTAGAAAATTGCTGATGTTTGTTCAAGGCTAATTACAGTTATCAGGAGACCGCTCTATTCTGTGATTCAATCAGAGGAGCAATTTGTCCTATGATCTGATCAATTGCCTTGTCAGGAGAACACTCTATTTTGTAACCCACCCCATGTGTTATGATCTGCTAATAAAAAGGCTTCTGCTGAGGAAGCCGGTCAGAGAGTAGATGTAGTTCAACATAGCTCTCTCCTTCTGCAGAAGCTGTTAAAAATCCCTGTTCTGTGTGGACTCTTATGAACCTACATTTTTTAATCCAACACCCGTTCATGTCATGACTCATTGGATGGAGCGAATTTAAGCGTACCGTAGTTTTCCTGATATTCTGCCTTGTTCTGCCTCTCAACTACTGAGCTTGCCTGTTCCCATCTGAAAATTCTGCCTGAACTCTCTGTGGACTCCTGGAACGCTTTGACCCGTTTGTTTTTTTTGTAATCGGAACCCCTGACCAGGGGTCCTGGATCTCTGAGCCTTCCTGTTCTGAACTGTTTTCCTGACCTGGTTCAGATTCCTGCTTGTTCTCTGGGGCTGCAGCATCTGGTTCACTCTGGGCGGCGTCCACTGCATCTTTTTGGCATTCCACCTGCTGGATCCCATCTCACTCTAAGGATGTTATGAGCTTCCTTACACAAAGGCCCAAGCAGCGCTACACTGAACTTCTGCATTGGGGTTCTCTAGCAGTGACCACAGCAGGTGGATTTGTGGATTCCGTCAAGCTGGTCGAGGATTCTGAGGGAAAAACAGACCGGTTTCACTGTAGAATTAGATCACAGTGTAATATTTGGCTTCATCAAGCGGTCAGCAGCAGATTGAACAAAAAATATCACAAAAAAAGACGGAGGCAGCAACTGATTTCAGCACTTTTAGTCCAACTCTTTCTTATATCCACTCAGGTCCTCCCCAGCCTCTGAGCCCCCCCACACACACACACTTTCTACCCACTCAGATCATTCTCCACAAAAATCTCAGCAAACTCGGGTCAGAGGTCAACTCACAACCATGTGAATCATACATGGATTTATAGACAGATGCTGAGACAAACTGCTGTCAACTTGTAGACAGGGAGAGAACATGGAGAATATGAGGGACTGATGGAAGAGACGTCTCTGGTTGGGTGAAGTTTACCACAGCCAGCAGCTTAATAGAAACAGGCTTTTTTGTTCAACAACCCCAGGGTTTGTTCCTTCCCATACTAATGGATCAGAGTCCTACCATACCAGAAGCAGCAAACTAAGACTAGAAACTCACAGTTTTAGTTGGAGTTTTGCCCAGAGTGTTTTAAGAAGCTCTTCTAGTCTGTAACAGGTTTGTAAAAGTAATGAGGCTCAGATGGAAACTCCACAATACTGTGCAGCCAAACAGGCTGAGGTTAAATGAAGAGAGAAAAGCCACCGCTCTGGACTCTGGTTCTCTGGGTTTTCCCACCATAGAGTGTTGGACGGGGCAGGGCTTTAGGCCCGTTAGTCTGAGCGGCTCAGTGACCGCATGGCTACAGTAAAACATGGAGAATAAAACCACAGCCACATTTAACACAGCAGCTACAATAAACACAGCTTTTAAAATCTGTCATTAGGCTGAGGATGGAAGGGATGCCTACCTGAAAAACTCCAAAAGAAAACAACAGGAATGTTTCTGGGCACCAGCCCATGACAGGTTAATGAGACCCTGTTTAGATCCTACAATTGGTCTCATTTCCTTTTAGAAACACATGACATCAACAAAGGGCCCAGAATGAGTTTGAGCTGATTCTCTGATGATGGTAAATAAGCCACTGATCACATTTTACCAGGCAGCTCATATGAACCTACTGGGAATGGAGACAGAGCAGGTAACATTGAACAGGAAGAGACAAACTTACACCACAATGTCCTTAACTGTGGCACAAGCTCCCACAGCCTTGGTTACATTTACAAGCAGAGCCTGGTTAAATGACATAGAGCACATGCATGGATCAATGGAGGGACTTTGACCAAGAACTACAAAAAGAAGCAACATAACATACCTGGTTTGTTCCTTTGAGCAAATTAAAGAGGACCTTGATGCTCCCACTCCTACAGATGGTGTCTTGTTAGCTGGTATCTGAGCAAACTGTCCCAGAGCTCCCACTACATTGACCAGGACATCTTCAGGCTTATCGGTCAGCACCCCAATCAGGATCTGCAGAACGTTGCTCTCCTGAAAGTTTTCAGGAACAACAACAAGGAGAGATACCTTCGTTCTAATATAATTAGCTGGGTTTGATTCATTTATTGCAGAAACTGGTCAAATAACAAAGATCAAGTGTCAATTCAACAGATTATTTTGCTTTTTTAGAGGGAAGGAAAAACTGTAAAACAAAACTAACAACATTAATAAAATATCTTAATGATCAAGTTCAGTATAACTGACTCATTTGCATCTCTAGAATGTGTCCAAAGGTACGTTGGAGTAAAGCTAAAGTTCAGAGACGACTGCAGGAAAGACAAACCAAACGTGTCTCAAAACATCAGGATCCATTCTGCTTCAACAGCTGTTTAGGAGCCAAAGTTGGCTGACCTCAGGTCAGTGAGTCCAGTGAAGGTAGCAGCTCACAAACATCTTAGCATCCTAACAATGGTATGCTACTAACCATGGTATGTACCAGGGGCAGATCTAGGATTCTAGGATCTCAGGGGCAGCTGGCCTGGGTGCCAGTCCGAACTTAGTCCGCCCAGGTTTGAGGGTCGGGGAGGCCGGTCTGGCTCTAACTCCATGGTAGCCTTGAGTAGTAAAGCCACTGTCAGGCGATCAATCAAATTGTCAGGGCCGGGCTTTATCTGATGATGGACAGATGATCCCAGCAATAGCGTAATCAACCCACGTGACCATGGCGCTTGGGTAACAACAACAATAGCTACGCTGGAGAGTTGAGGTGTGTAGATTCTGCTATTAGGTCTGTTCTAGAAGATATGCGCACAGCAAATTAATTTTAAAGGGGAACAGGAATCTAGCGCATCAAGTCTCATCTTCTTATTCTGAAACGTGAAACTGCACGCTTTTGATTTTTGTGGACAACAACTATGCCTCGCAAGCAACATACGCCACGCGACCTCGTTGATTTATTGGTTGTAGGTCTATCCAATTGAGTACAGAGGCATTTTTTTCCTGGTTCGTTCGAATAAAACACGCCCATCATAATCACAGACTCTATGGAGCAGTATCAGACTCATATTCTGACTAGAATTGAGTTCCTAGGACTACGTCAGGCTAGGCTTAGCCCTGAGGGAGAAGATGAAATCTCGTTCTAATGTAAAAATATGAAAAATTACTGGATTAAGGAAATTTCTGGTATACTAAATGCTATCACACATAACAATTTTTGAGAATTTGGAAACAGTTGCTCTTTATTTCCCACAGATTTGTGAGGAGGAGAGGAGCGAAGGGATATTTCAGCTGCCTGAAATAATCTGTTCCACCATGAAATACATTCTCCTGCAAGTCTATAGAATTATGTGGGATAGCATATAGTATACTAGAAATTTCCCTAATCCAGTAATCTGTCATATTTTACATTAGAACAAGATTTACCAAAAAGTCTACACTCTTATTTTTTCAGTCTTAATTAATTATTTTATTTTGATTGCCCCTCTATCAGCCAGTTTCCATCCTCTTATATCAGCATTGAAAAGAATTATAAATATACATTACGTGTTGGAAAACTGTTTGGTGACTGAATTTTGTTTCTGTCTGGTTTAAGTGACAAAAGTTGGGGGGGAAAAAAACACAAAAGAAAAAGACTTCTTCTTATTTATTTTAAAATTTTGTAAACAATAGCTAACGATTAAGCTGGATGTTACAACTCTGACATGATTATATGAGTTGTTTTCACTGAGAAATGGATCAGAACCAATGTGAAAACGGTCAGATCTGTCAGATCCTCTGTCTTAATTGCGCAATCCCGACACAGGGGAGCAGAATTTTGCACAAGACCGGGACAAACAACGTCTCAAAATCAGTCAAAGCTTCATATACCTGGGACATCAGTCTGTTTAGCAACAGCTGTTGGTACCGCTGGTGGCGCTGGTGCACCTGTCTGCTTTTTGAAAAAGTTTCTGATATCCATTGATAATCGCCACCGCCTATCCGTTTAAATTTTGCTGCCGATGCGACGAGAGGGAAACACTTCCTCTTCTGCATGGGAATGCTACAGGCTGTAGCACAAGTAGCCACACCCTAGATCCAGCACAGGTATGTACCATTGTTAGTAGCATACTAACAATGGCATGAGTGCAACGATTTCCAATCATACTCCACTCCGTCGTACAGTTTGAGCTACAGCTTAAACTGTATTACAAAATTGCAGGGTTCGTGATGTACTTATGATCTTACATTGTACGACCCGACACACTAATGCAATCTACCTGCTCACACTGTATGTCCAAAAAACACAGTTAGCTTCAAAAAATTGTGAGTTCATATTGGACAAAAAAATGAATCTGACACACCAAGGGATTTTCAAACACAGCTTCCTGCAGGAGGAGAAAGGCTGCCTGCTCACATTTCAGCACCTTTCTGCCCCCAACAGAACAGCAGAGTCTTTTATTAACAGATCACAAGCAAATGGGTGGGTCTTAGGACAGAAGACCCTGTAATGATTATCTAGCTGGATGCAGGTCATAAAACAGCATGACCCTGCTTTATGACCAACTGGCTGGAGGCAGGTCATAAAGTGAAATGATCCTGAAGGCGACCCTGTAATGTCTAACTGGCTGGAAGCAGGACTTCAACGTTTCATATGCACACACATTAACTTTATAATCATCATTGAATAAACCTAACACACACCTCGGGCTCAGCGCTGAGAGATGCCGCTGGTCGGACTCATCAATCTGGAAGAAGAACTGCCTTGTTTGCACATGCGCAGTGCTCGGTGTTCTGGTAAATAGGCTCTGCTTCAGAAGCAGGACTTTCCCATGAACACCTTACGACGGCTGACTGAATTTCAAACATGTTTCATTTTCTCCCAACCTTACGATTCCTGTTCAGGAGGTGGTCGAGAGAGGCTAATCGCCCGTCGTTACCCCCTGTATACTATACGATTAGGCTGAAACTCGTCCCGTTCCAAAAAATTCTCTCATGACTGGAAAATTGGTCCGAAAAGGGCAAAACATCGTACAGTGTATGCCCGGCTTAAACAGACTTCATGTAATGGTGGGACACTACATCAAATTGGCCTAAGATCAGTAATTATGATGAGGCAACAGTTTCTGATTAATCTGGAAACTATGAATTTTTATTTATTGTGACTATGGTGACAAAGAAGAAATTCTTTGAAGTTTCTTGTTTTCCATGTTATCATGAATAAAATCAGTCGCTCATTAAATATCAGTGACTTGACTGCCAGACCAGTAGAGTATCTTCTGAACCAGGCTTTGTGCATAGCTAAGCTACCATCAGGTGTCTGGGTCAAAGGTCAAGATTATGTATCTCCTAGCAACATCAGCATCCAGCAGTAACCCGGCAGAACTAACCCTTCCCACGGATCCTCCCGGCCATCCTTGGTGGTCATTTTGTAGAACCAAACCTTGGAAGTTCTTCCTCCATCTTTAACTTGTTTGTTTTTGCCTTGTTTGCCTTTGCAATAAAGCAGGAAACTATAGTCAACATTCAGGAGGGTGATACTGTGGTTAAAACCTCAGCAACCATCTGATGTTCAGCTCAGTTCTTTGTCCGTTTTTACTCCCAGTTATAGTTGCTGGTATCATGGTCTGTTTGCTATTCTAGAAAGCTAAGGTCATTTGGTTCTAGTCAGTCTGTAGTAACTGATGATTGAACATCAACACACTGAGCAGTTCAGCTGCAGGTGAGAAATCGAAGAATGAGATATTCATGATCCTGTCTGCCTTACCTAAATAACAATGGATACATTTAAGCAGGTACATGATGATAATATCTTCAATTCCACTCCACAGAGATAAACATGGTGCAGAGGGTCCTGATGGTTGCTTGTTTCTAACTCAGGGCGGACAGCAGGAATCTTTATCAGACATTCATAGTGTAGCTGAATGATTGATAGAAGAGTTGGCTTGAATTTCCTCCTTCTCTCTCTTCTTGATTCAGTTCTGCCTCAACTGCATGTCCTTTTCAACATAACGCGATTTAGGGATGTAGTTGATGTAACATATCAGCATTTGAGACGTTAATCAGCTGCTGCCAGTTGGAAAAGAGAAGAAAAAAGTCCCACTATAAAGAGAAATAAGCTAATATACAACAGTCCATTAAAGCTCAGATGAAACACATGTAAGGACTGTGATTGTAATCAGAGTGATGATGATAATGAGGTGCTCAGACTCAGACTAATGTTCCTGTTCCTGGTTTGGATGGAGCCAGAATCAGCCTCCGTTCTCATTGTTTCAGTCACAGAGTCTCTTCTTCCTAAGAGTTTTCTTGTTTTTCCAGACTCTGTGTTAAATCCAGTTCACTGTGGCTCATGGCTGTGTGGTTAAAGCACGAAAGGATGAAGGTGACTCTGGTCATTGGAGCAAGGAGCTGCTAGATATGTGTGACCACATCCCACAGCCGTAAAGTACTCCCAAAAAGTGGTCTGTTCTTTCCCACAATCCTCTGTGTTTTAGAGCAACAGAAAAAAAAGGCTCCAACCTTATAAAGTTGGGTAACTTAGGGGTGAAACCTGCTTTAAAATCTGACATTGAACTGTCTTCCTAATGGTGCACAGGTTGTTACCAGCTCAGCTTCTTTAATCTGATGGTAGTGAGATCATTTAGTGATTCTAAATGATTGAGTTATTGTTAGAAACATGCATCAGACAGACGGCTGCAGTCAAACCTGCAGTTCTGGCTCAAAGGAAACAGAAACGGCTTCTAGCTGTTATTAGTCTGATCTGCAGCAGCCACAGTCATTGCTATTTTCTTTCCTTCCTGACGTCGTGTTAAACTCCTCTGTGCCTCAGAGCAGCAAACTGACCAACTCAGATTGTTTTGAACTTTGACCTGATAAAAGAGCTCTTTGAACTGGAAGAGGGCTGACTTCATTTTAATTTTCACATTGACTAAAACTACAGCTGAAACCATAACAAAGTCAGGGTCTAAACATCAGGTTCTGATCGAACTTCCTGAATCTCTCATCATGTTGATTTAGCCCAAAATGACAGCATGCAGCTTCCAACTGGAGACATAATGATGGCTACATGAGAAAGAATCAGATCGGATTTAAATGAGTCTCAGCAAACAAACCCTGATACCTCTGAGAATATTTCCATATCACTGCTTGGGCTTCTCAAAGTCACAGACCTGCAATTGTGGCTTTGGAATAATGTGTTTCATGTGTATTTAAAGGGGCTGAGCCCTTGGTTCAACTGCTTTCTATAGAGGGGACAGACTCTGGTCAAATATAGAAGGATCGGGAGATTTATGGCCATAAAGCTTCTGGACAAACCCAACGTCAAATTCTGCACATGAGTTAAACCACTTGTTGTTGGTTTTGGTTGCAACTCTGCTCAGAGACACTTGGCTTCCTTTCCTGCAATTGTTGTGGTATTTTATAAAAGATTTTACATGATTCCAGGGAAGCTGAATGAGATCATGTAACCATAAAACATATATTAGAGAAAATCAGATCATCATAAAATTGAATATTTTCAACTGCTCTGATTGGCCGATGTCCATGCTGCTTCATGTCAAGGACAAATAGAGACTGGTGTTGAGAGGAAGATGGGAAATGGAAAAGCTGGGAAGAGGAATAGATGGGAGGATAAACGGCAAAGAGGGCAACATATTAGAGCCAGAGGTGAGTTTGAGCTGGTTCCCTTTCCTCCTATTGGTCTATGAACTTTTTACTTGGTTCATCATAATACCGCCATCACCGTGCCTCGTTGGAGGCTGGTGTTGGCTGAGAAGAGAGCAGGTATTTCGTTTTCCAATCACTGCTAATCAGGATGATTTTGATAAATTCTTTTGTTTTTATTTTGTTCTTTTCCAACGCTGAGCAAAGAAAGTTAAAAGTGCAAATAGTTCAATTATTATTATTAACAAAATCTAGTAATGTAAAAAAGTATATGGTAAAAAGTGATAGGAGTTATGGTTTTACCAGTTTTACCTGATTGCACAACAGAGGGAAAACTATTGGGAAAGCTGCTGTGGCTGGACAGACTCCTGGTCTGCATTTTTTCCAGTAGAAAGACTGGAGTTTTGCATTTGAAGCTAGTTGAACACAGCAGGCAACTGGATTTGGACTTTAGTCAATTTTTCTCTGAAGCAGTGATTTTGTTTGTCATCGTTTCAGGTTGGTAGACAAATTAATCAAAGCTAACTATCCAATCACTGTAGAAAATTAATGACACAAAGCTTTAGTTTGTCCAGTTTTCCGTCTCCATCATCAATGTATCTAAATTAGAAACCTTGATGTTCCATAATTTTAGGCTTTGCACTAGCTAAAAGTTATTTTCTGTTTTGGTTCTGTTCTTGTTCCACAGTGAAGCATATAGTTAGACTCTTTAAGTCCAAAAATTGATGCTTCTAATAGTTATGCTTCTGCTTTTTTCCCCCCTTCTGTTATTTTGTCAGCTGAGCTAAGATTGAAGGTTTTAGTTTGGGATTTAAAGTTTATGTTCTCCAAAGCAGAACTTGTATGTTTGACTATTAGCTGTTGTTTTCTTTAAGCGCCTCAGTTGACCCCACTATGAATATTAACATGCAGCCTCAGCTGCTGGAACAGAGATTCATGACTGAGAACCATTGATGCTCCTCTATTGACCCGTATTTCATTTACAGCAGGAGAAATCTGGGGCTGACTGTTATTTCTAAAACATCAAGTTCATCTGATTTTCTTGGAGCCCACTGTGTTGCTGCACAGGAAGGGTGTTTTACAAGGAAACTAAATCTACTGGCAAATGGGGAAATGCATTCAACTCTAAAATAGCAAATGTGCTCAAATGTAATTATTCCAACTTTTACCAAAGCAGTTTTATGTAGGCATTAGTGTCCTTGAAGTTGTTTCCAAGAAGCTGCAGATTCCAAGAATGAAATGGATGAAATTGAAAAAGATTGTTTCTATAATTAGAAGGAAAAGTTAAAAGTAACACAAAACATGTTATGTTTCATCAGATTAAACGCCTTTAGGATTTCAGCACCTTGACTGAGGCATTTTTTTCCTTTCTAAAAGCTGTATTCTAAAGCAAAACGTCAGAACCTGATCCTCAGATAATAGCTAGCAGTGACCCATTTGACCCAAACAGGAAGGGTTCCAGTTCTACAAAAACCAAACCAGATCTCAGGGAATAATTCTCTGACCACTTTGGTGTTTAAGAAAAGTGGAAGACATTTCTCTACAAGTGTTGAATGGTCCCAGACAGCCAGACTCTGAGTTTTTCCCAAGCTATTACTGTAGCTGGATCCCAAAGCTCTAAGGACCAATTTAGCCTGTCTGCAGCCGGTGTGTGAGTCCCTCTGCATGGACTAAAGAGGGCTTAGTTTCAGCAGCAGCAGAATCCTCGGATGAAGGAGATCCCTCAGCAGAGGTCAGAGCATCAAGCAGCCAGACTTTGGACTGAGAACATTTCTCCTTTTCAGAAAGCTTCAGTTTCTACAAAGCAGAGCTCAACTTCCACATCCTCTAACTGGTTGTAAACCAGTCCCAGTGGAACATCACTCATTAGGGCCAAAAGCTTAAAGGCTCCCCAGTTGCTGCAGAACCACTCCCTACCATCAACACCTACTAAGACCTGACCTGGAGGTTCTGAATGCCGGATTCAGAGGATTCCCTTTGGTTCTGCTGCCTTTGCTTAATGAGTCCCCAAACATCTTTCTCTGACACTTTGACACATTAGAAGCTGCTTTCTTCACTCATTTCATTCTGACCTCATAGTGTTCTTCCTCATCAGCACCTCAAAGGTCCAAAAGTCCTCACACTAGAGTCTAGAACTGTTATTACCTGGCAGTGGTGTTCTGCTTCATGGTTAGTTGGTCTTCAGGCACGTTGCCACATGGTTTCTTTCACAGTTAGACTGATTGGTCCATTTAACATGTTGGATGGAACCAACCTTACTACACATCTGGTCTCTGTCCACGGGTCGGGCCTCAATAGAATAGAACTTGGTAGCAAAATCTGCTGTCTGCTCCACACATAATATACCGCAGTTCTCTGAGGACCACTGGTTCTTTACTGGGAAGACATCAGCTCATAAAAAAACATGCACCATTACACAGTCACACTGCTTTTGGTTAGTTTTCTTTACCAAGAAGGAAGCCTCATGACCCTCTTTCATCAGGTTGGGTTCTGATTCTGCTCTGAATTGGTTTGTTTTTATTATCAGTCGATTTCCCATCATACCTCTCTGTTGACAAGAACCAGAACCGGATTGGAGACTCAGTCCAGCCCACAGTCAGAGAGAATGCAGCTACCCTGAGCTCTTCATTTTGGATTCATCTAAAAGCAGAATGTACCTTTATTAAAACACAGAGGGAGGGGTGTGAAGGTTCAGGGAACAAACAAAGTGAAGTCTGAGTGTGTTTCAAATTCACAAGTGGAGATCATCTGCAAAAAAAAAATGTAATCTAAATAAGTATTTTTTTTCTTAAAATAAGTAATTTGTTTTCTTGAATTGAGGAGGTAATTGAGAGTTACTTTGCCAATGGAACAAGACAATTTACATTTAAAATAAGAAAAAATAACTGCATTGTCTTATTTCAAATGCATATTATCTAATTATCTTGTTCTAAGAGTAAAAAAAAAACTCATTCCATTGGCAAAGCGATCTTATTTACCTGCTCGCAGTGTTACGGGATATCTGCTCCGTGTCCTCACTAAGACTAAGAAAAGTAGAGCACATCACCCCAGTTCTAAAGTCCTTCCACTGGCTCCCTGTATCTCAGAGAATAGACTTTAAAATACTTCTGTTAGTCTATAAATCTCTGAATGGCTTAGCACCTAAATACATCACAGACTTGCTATCAGTGTATCAACCCTCCAGACCACTCAGGTCTTCTGGCTCCAGCCTGCTCTGCATACCTAGAACCAGAACTAAACATGGAGAAGCAGCATTTAGTTCCTATGACGCTCCACTTATCTGGAACAAACTTCCAGAAAACTGTAAAAGTGCAGAAAGCCTGAGTTCCTTTAAATCAAGACAAAAAACACATTTGTTTAGGATTGCCTTCGACTGTTCTAGTTAAACAGTTCAACTGAAACATATTTTCTTTAGTCCAGCTGTTTTTAATATTCTTTTTTGTTTCTGCATTTTTTATTCTATTTTATAATTTTTTTTATTTTTTCCTACTTATGCTTTGATTCTGTTTTATCTTCCTGTATTTTAATCATGTAAAGCACTTTGCATTGTCTTTGTACTGAATTGTGTAAAAAATAATAGTTTTGTATCGATGCATCGATCCAAAAGCCGACGATCCGATGCATCGACACGTCCGCAAGATAATCGATTCATGTTTTTTTTCCCTCCGGTCTATTTTTATCCATTTGCTCCTGGACGTAATTCTCCCTCCTGCCGTGCTGCAGTGCGGCTAAACCTATTTTGCCCTCCTACCTCGCTCCTGGTTATACTCTTACAGCAGTTTGTTGCAGCAAGCTTCACACAGACATTTTTAAACTATGCTCAATATTGAAGCGTGGTCTGTGCTACTGCAGCTGTGGGGTCTAGATCTGACGGCGGTGAGGAAGTGGGGAACGAGTTGAGTCCGGCGACGAGAGGGACATGAGGGCAAAAGAGCGATATTCAGCTGGAAAAAGTCCTAGCGTTCTCGCGCACCTCGGCTCTTCTAGCGGGTCAAACTTCACGAAGTTGTTTTCCGCCAATTTTAGGTCCATAAAAAACAAAACAAGTCGATACTCCTGTCTCTGCTGCACTGTTTGCGGTCAGCTGCAATCAGGGGAGAGGAGCAGCGGAGCGTCTCAAGGGGCGGTGACGCAACACTCTGGAGCCTTCTTCTTCTTTTTTTAATGGCGGTTGGCAAAACAACTTATAGGTTGCGTTACTTCACCTTCCAGAATGGAGTATGGACCAGACAAACTATTATATTCTCCCTAAAATACCCGTTCTTCTTAGAAAATTAAAAATACTACCAAAAACTACATCCCCAGATGACCTTTGAAACAATTCCCTTATATGTAGTTTATTTTTATTCCTGTCTAACTCTCTAAGCAACATCTCTCTTTCCTGAGTATATTTATTACATTCTAAAAAAATATGTTGGACAGTTTCTCTGGAGCCGAGGTATTGCGTTGAACTCATTACACTGAGTACTGTGCAGTATTTTTGCAGTATATTTTGATGCAACTTTTCTACTTCTGTTATTTGCTGTAGTTTCTAAAGAAAATGCATAATGATATTACAGCTTTCATTGATTTATTTCAAACTTGAAACTTTGTTTAGCCTGTAAGGTGTAAAAATAATAATAATAAAAAATCAATAAATAGCGATTAATATATTAATCGAATTGAATCGAATCGTGGTGTATTCTTGAGTATCGAAAATAATCGAATCGTTGGGTCAGGAAATCGATACTGAATCGAATCGCCATGATGGATGTGATTTACACCCCTACTTTGTACTGAATTGTGCTATACAAATAAATTTGCCTTGCCTTGCCTTTAATTATTTAAGAATTTTTGTACTTATTTCTAGATCGTTTTTGCAGTGCAGATCTACATCTGATCCATCCTCTGGGTTTCATCAGCTAATTCATCATTTTCATGCACACAGTTGGCTAAGTGCTGCTCTGTTTTCTTAGACTGCAGAGATTCTTAATCTGCTGAAGTGTAGCCTTGCAGAACTCCAGTACATGAAATCAAACCATCTGCACCGTTTCAGTTATTATTACCACCTTTCACCAGGAAAGACCCTCTGAGATTTAAAACCTCATTTAAGAGGAAGACTTGGACACAAACCGCTCCAGTAACTTATGGAGATTCCAGCTCTTCCAGCCTACTAGTGCAGTCATTGGCTCTGTTCGAAAACCAAGGACGCATCCTCCAAGGACGCGGTCTACCTAGACTGGATCCTTCGAAGTCCTTGAAAATAAGGAGGCCGGAAGAGTTTAGGCTGTGAATTCGACCAGGTCTACCCTTCGGCCGGTTTTACCGGAGACCGTATGCTCTGTTGCTTAGCAACCTTAAACATTGACACAAAAGGGCAGGAAAAAGAATGAATACAGAAGTTTTCAAAACTGTTTATTTATTTCTTTTATTGTGAAGTGAACAAAGACTACACTCACAAGAATCCAGAATGGAATAAAGGTTCCAACCAACGGGAGCAGGAACAAATAAATCAAATGTAATGATAGAAACCTTAGTCAGTTAAATAACCTGCTGCTGTCATTCTGCACATCTCTGATGATGTGCTGCTATGTTCAAATATCCATTACTGTAAAAATGTCCATAGCTGCATATTGGTTATTTATTCTACAGTTTTATATTGTTAAAACACTTTACAGTATGGTATTGTTTATATTTTAACTCTTCCCTATTATGTTATTCTTATAAACCTATTTTTCTAAGGTCCACATTTGTGTGACCATTTTCAATAATCTTTCTGCTGCTGTAAATTTTCCCATTTGTGGGGACAATAAAGGGATTTTCTATCCTATTCTATAAAAGGGGTAGAAAGATATAAGTAAATCTAAAACAATATATTTATAAAAAATATATCTGCAAAATCTCTAATTTTCAACAACAAAAATACGTAGTTAAGCATATTGTGCAAAACAGCAAAAAAATAGATAAAAATCCTATCAAATTTATAGTTCCCACCCTGCAGATATATTAGAGTCTGTCCTTAATTTACAGCCAAACCCATTTACACAGTAACAGATAAAAACCTTTTAGATAAACCAAACATTACTGCCACATATCTGACTCTATAACCATTAAAACAACTATTTTCATTCATTTCAGACGGAACTATTCACATGACTTGTATTATATTAAACTGAACTTCCAATTTTCACCACTGTTCGGCCAAGTAACCTTTACTCTGATCACAGCTTGCTTGGTCTCGGGAATGAATCCTGGGATATCCAAGAATACCGAGGATACATCAGACCCGTCCTTCAAATCAGGCAAAAAAGAAGGGCGCGATTTTAAGGCCGCATAACGAGGACTCTTGGAATCCGACCAGACCTCGGCGCCGCTGCTATGACGTAATCGGGCCTTCAATCCGGCCTTCTAAGGATGCGTCCCTAGGTTTTGAACAGAGCCATTGAATGAAAAGTGTCCAGACTACCAAAATTGAAATAGTAAATGCACCCCATGACTCAGCAGGTTGTTAAACCACCTCCAGCAGCAAGAACTTGAAGTCTTTTTCAGGATGATTTTATCAGTCTGTAGCATTGTTGTAGAGGAATCTTTAGTCCAATCTTTAAACCATTGCTTCAGATCACTGCAGAAATTCATCTCTACAAAGGTCTTTTAATACTAAGGTCTGGACCCTGACTAGGCCTTTCTATTAAAGCTGATTTGAATTTAATATGACAGTTTGTTTTTTGTTGTTTTAAAAGATTAGTTAAATTTTACACCTTTCTATCATCTGCCTTCTTCTGAACAGCAGATTAATGTCTTCAGAAAAGACTTAATGTTAAAAACTGTCCTCCCTGACCTTTCTTAAAGACTCATCATTGCAGTTTCAGAGGAATGTCAGCTTCTCTGAGGACCTGCAGAGCACAGTGAGCTTCTCAGGTATCACAGAATTTCCTGAGCTCCATCCCTGTGGTGGAGCTGCTGTCACATGACTTAAACTCCAGCAGCCTCAGTATCAATGACCAGAGATCACCGCCTCCTTGTAATTCACTTAGCATCATTACACAGGGTAAGCAGGAGTACTGCTGCAGGCACTCAAAGCCCAGCTGGGTGCTCGGCTACGTTCCTTCAGGGTGGATAGCCAGAACATAGCTATCGAGAGTCCTGGTTAAATCTGCACCTATGGAGGTTTTAGAAAGTTCAGTCTGTTCAAGTTAATAATATCCACTATAAAAATAATATTTTTCAGTAATGAAAACAGAAAGATTGGCAAGAAGGTGATGTTTTGTTCCCTTTCTCCCTCATCTGATCTTGACAGCATTGAGGTTCTGACCTTCCAGAGAGCCTGACTAAAGCCAGCTCTGAATCTGTGTAATCACAGACTGCTCCAGCAAAGGTCAGTGATGCTAAGGGGAATAACTCAGTAAAGGCTGAAGAATCCAGGTGGACAGCTTGGAACTCCTCTAGAACATAGGAGTCCTTCTCCAGCCTTGGTCTTGACCCTGCTTTCACTCCACACGCTTCAGAGGAGTTCTTCAGATGTGGCAACATCCAGATTAGCTTTGACCTCCTTGATCTGATTGTCGAATGCTAACAGAATGTGTAGTTAACCTGCATGTCCCACCAGGCAGTCTCATACGTCCACCTTAAAGACCAGCTGCTCTGTGGGTTTTACTCTAAGCATGTTGTTTTGATTTCCGCTCATCTCACCATGGTCGAAATAAGTTTCCAGGCCAGAAGAGAATGAAGAAAAAACTCTTTTCCCTTCCCACTCCATGTCCCTCCTGGTAATAAAGTCCTTTGACTGAGAAATCTGGCTGCAGATAACAAAGCCTAAAAACCTTTGGCTGCCGACATGAGGTGATGGTGAGGCTGATGAGGGGGAGAGAATAGAGTTGAAGGAAGGTCCAGGCCTGACGCTCCATTTGTCAGCAGCATGGTCTCCTTTGGTGGACAGCATTTACCAGAGAACAAGGGAAGTGGAGCATCCCAGGCTGGCTCTGATGGTAAAGTAAAGGTAATGCACTGAGACACCACATGAAAGTCTGGGCAAAAGGCAGGATAGAGAAACAGTGCAGAGAAAAAGCAGCAGGAGCCTCAAATAGAAAGTTTGCTTCTAGAAAAAACACAAAGTTCTCAGCAGGAGTCCACAGACTGAGTTCTTCTGATGCAAATGCTGTTCAATCAGACAGAGGTTCTCAGACTCAGCTCTGGTTAGGATATGGGCCATAAATAAAAAGGATTGCAGCGTATCGAGACAAGAGATGAAGATATTTCAGTTTAATGGTTTCTAAAATGCATCAGGGGAACGTTCAAAGAGCCACTATGGCAGGTCTCTCAGACTGGGCTGGTCTGTTCTGACTTTTCCACTGCCGCTCCTCCTGCCCTGCTTCTCTGGCTGCTTCCTCTTCTCTAAACAACAGCTTTGCAGAGATTTATGGACATGAATATAATACCTCACAAAAAGAGAAAGGGACTCATCAGAGTGTACTACAGAGCAACATTAATCTCCTTGAATCTGAGACACCAGCAGTGCTTTACTTCCTCTCAATTTTCCAACTTCCAGAGGGTTCTGTTAAACCATTCTAGTCAACAGGAGGGGAAACGGACATGGAAAAGATTTTTGATTTGGTGGCTGTTGGTGTTCAGGACCAAGCCGGGGAGACATTGATTGGTCTTTACTCACATGGCAGCTCACTTTTCAAAGGATGTCAGAGAAACATGAAGAAAGTAGAAATGAGGGATTCGTTATCATACCTCAGTAACGGCCTCCTTTCATTGAATTAAGTGTAGATTGATGAAAGCTTTCCATCAGTGTGTTTATACTGGGCTGAGCCATCTAATATATTACCTTTAAAGTTTTAAGAAAAGCCTCATCAGTCATCTTAAGTAGCTTGTTATATGTGGCTGATCCTGTCTGTTCCTTAACCAACCTGATCTGTGAACACATGTTTCTGTCATCTTCAACTGGGAACAAATCAAAGAGCAACCATTTGGCCTGATGCAACGCACTCCTCAGGGTACAAGCTGACAGCTTTTCCTAATAACTGAGAAGCAGAACCAGTGGGTCCATTACCAATGATGACGCTCCATTGGGAGGTCATTGAAACAGAAAAACATGTCTGGAGAGTCCAGAAAACATTTTTTTTTTTTTTTACAGTGGAATCCAAACAGGAATGAGATTCCTTAAACTAAAAAAAGTAAAATAATTGGAGGAAAGTTGGAGCAGATACAACACTTGGTAATTTATCTCTGACTTAAATTGGTCTATGTTGGACAATGGAGGCAACAAGATCTAACAGGTTAGAGGCAGAATAATAAAATATTAGTCATGTTCTTTAAATCTACAACCAAAACACCTTCAGTCATGAAGATTTTGATTAAAAACCAGTCTAGCTCTGGTTGACCTTTGGGACTAAAAGCAGAACCATTGTGGGTCACTTAGAACTCAATCAGAACAACAGAGGGTCACTTAAACCTTACTCAGAACCATTGAGGGTAAGTTAGAACTTACTCGGAAGCATTGAGGGTCACTTAGAAATTACTGAAAACCACTGAGGGTCACTCAGAACTCAGTAGTTCTGAGTGAGCTCTAAGTGAACCTCAGTGGTTCGGAGTGGGTTCTAAGTAAACCATTGGGGGTCACATATAACTTACTCATAACCATTGAGGGTCACTCAGAACTCACTCAGAAGAACTGAGGGTTACTTAGACCTTACCCAAAACCACTGAGGATCACTTAGAACTCATTCAAAACCCTTGAGGGTCACTTAGAACTCACTCAGAATGACTGAGGTCACTTAGAACTCACCCGTAACCACTGAGGGTCACTTAAAACATAGTCAGAAATATTGGGGGTCACATATAACTTACTCATAACCATTGAGGGTCACTTAGAACTCACTCAGAATCACTGAGGCTTACTTAGAACTGACTCAGAACCACTGAGGGTCACTTAGAACTTACTCAGAGCCATTGGGAGTCACATATTACTTACTCAGAACCATGGAGGGTCACTTAGAACACACTCAGAATCACTGAGGCTTACTTAGAACTGACTCAGAACCACTGAGGGTCACTTAGAACTTACTCAGAGCCATTGGGAGTCACATATTACTTACTCAGAACCATGGAGGGTCACTTAGAACACACTCAGAACCAGTGAGGGTCACTGAGAACTTACTCAGAACCATTGGGGGTCACATGTTACGTACTCATAACCAAAGAGGGTCACTTTGAACACACTCAGAACCAGTGAGGGTCACTGAGAACTTACTCAGAACCAAAGAGGGTCACTTAGAACTCACTCAGAACCACTGAGGGCCACTTAGAACTCACTCAAAACCAATGAGGGTCACTTAGAACTCACTTAGAACCATTGGGGCAGACATGCAACTTAGAACCATTGGGGGTCACATATAACTTACTAATCACCATTGAGGGTCATATAGAACTCACTCAAAACCACAGAGGGTCACTTACAGCTTACTCAGAACCATTGGGGGTCACATGTATCTTACTCATAACCAATGAGGTTCACTTGGAACTCACTCCAAACCATTCAGCGTCACTTAGAACGCAATGAAAAACCACTGATGGTCATTTAGAACTCACTCAGAAACCAAAGAGAGTCACTTAGAACTTACTAAGGACCTCTCAGGTCCACTTAGAACTCACTCAAAACCACTGAGGGTCACGTAGAACTCACTCCAAACCATTCAGGGTCACTTAGAACTCAATCAAAACCAATAAGGGTAATTTATAACTCACTCAGAACCACTGAGGGTCACTTAGAACTCACTCATAACCAGTGGGGGTCACTTAGAACTCACTCAGAACCACTGAGGGTCACTTAGAACTTACTCAGAACCATTTGGGGATCACATATAACTTACCGTAGTACTAAACATTGATGGTCACTTAGAACACATTTAGAACCACTGAGGGTCATCACCATATTGTAAATATGGACACCCGATCACATCACATCCACTGTTTTTAGTGATTGTGATCCACTGATGGGTCCAGATTACTAACTCAGAGTAATTACTCATGCGAATTAATAGAAATGTTTTATATTGTTAGAGGAAAGTGATTTCATACATTTGATCCTATAATTATTGCTAGTTTCTCTTGAGGCATCATGTCTTCTCCTACAATTTATGTTTCAGGTGAAGTTGAGGAGATCCAGCCCCCAGAGAGCTACACTACAATGCTATAAACCAACAGGATTCATAAATCAACAGTAGTTGCACTGTAGAAATTTTTTTTTTTTTTTTTTATTCAGCTGGGATAGTATGCAAGTAAGGAAAGTTTGTATTGAATGACTGACTGCTCTCTAGTGATCACATTTACAAGATGAAATGTATGAACCGAAATATTCTGTTCTCTGAGATAGATTCCAGTGACACTCAGAGGGACGAATAACTGAACCTCAGTAATCTTTTTTAATTCTTTTCCTCCTAACAGACCTTCAGGAGCTTTTTAAACAGAAATTAACACAACATTAGAAGTGATACGTTTCATTTTCTATAATAAGAAATCTAGTTTAATTTCAAACAGCTTGCATGATTAACACCATAATTTACAGAAAGGAATCAAAGCTTCTCTTGTAGAAACTAAAAATCTGATCCTTATCTATAGACCAGGTTTCCTAAAGGTACTAAAAACTGAAATCTTGATTACAATGTAAATTGTAGTTGACAATAAAGTTGATTGACTGATTGATTTGATTAAAGACAAGATGGAGTCATAAACTCTGGAAGCACTAATCAATAATTTAAATACTTTATTTTAAGAGCTGTGGACAGCTGTGGGTGAGGGCCCACTGTCCCAGAAACTGTTGGTAAGTTTACAAGGAAAAAACTTTAAATTAAGAAACCAGTTCAGAAGTATTTCTTTGATACATACATTAGAAAGAAGTGGACAAAAACTAAGTATGAGTCAGTAAGACTGAGTGACTCTTGTAATAAACCTGTAATGCTCATAAAATCTGGAGCAGCTACTTCCTGAATGTTCAGAAGTCTGCTGCTGAGCTGCTGTTAGCAGCCTCACTGAAACCATGTTTATATGAATAAAAATAAAAACTCCACCCTAATAAAACAAATAGTGAAACTTTCTTGTTAAAGACCAATGTGCTCAGTTCTATAAATGACAAAGCTGGTCTGCTGGACTGATTCAAACAGCTCCAGGATGGAACATACAACAGCTAAATAAAAAACTCTTGAGAAGCTTTGTAGGAGAAAACCAGGCTGGAAAAATCAAATCTAAACACCTAAATGAACGAAGAGATGTTTCTGCTGTTAGTAAGTAAGACAGGCTACAGCTGAAACCAAGTTTCCCTTAAAGTGAAACATTTTCATAGAAAGTATTTTAAAAAGAACAAAAAGTTTATAGAAAATATATTAATTTCCTTTTAAATAAAATGACAGTTGTTGCCATTTTTAGAGAGAGTAGCTGCAGTGTTTCCATTTGGACCAACAGTCACTGAAGCTCTTTAGAAGCACAGAAATAAGACAGAAGAAATGTTTGCTTGTTTCTTTCTCCCTGTTTTCCCTCAAAGTTATTTTACTGAAATAAGTTCTAAATCATCCACCAAGTAGCAAACATCCTTCCCTTTGGTTTTCTACAGGTTTGTTTTAAACACCCTAAAGATGGAGTCCTGGTTTTCTTATGCTGGAGGAACTGCTGGTTTTATGAAGGTCCAGATTGTTCAACATTCCAGGTCGGTGATGTTTGATCCAGATATGCTTCCTGAGCCACATTAAGACAGAAGCGGTAAACCATCAGGCTTTATCTAACCTGGAGATCCCAACCAGACAGCCGCTGGGGTCTCAATCCAACTTGACCCAAAGTTAAAAGATCAGTTTTAGCTTGATAAGGCTCAGGTCCACCAGCACCAATCTGTGCTGTCTTGTCTTTTTCTCATTAGCCTCTCAGCATCAAACTCAGTTGAACTAAAAGACTTAAAATGTACATTGTTTTTTGTAGCCCTTCCCTTTCCACCTTTCCAAGTCAGTGTGGGTCTCAGGAGTGAGTCCAGCTGACCAGAGATGGGAAGTAACGAAGTAAAAATACTTTGTTACTGTACTCAAGTTGATTTTTCTGATATTTTTACTTTACTTTTACTACTTATTTTTATGGCTTAATTTTTTACTTCTACTCCTTACATTTTAAAATATTGGCTCGTTACTTTAGTTTTGAATCATTTCAATGGAGTTACCGCTATTATTATTTTTCACGTCATCAATACCAAATTCAATCTAATTGGATGGGAATCTATGTTGCATTTGACGCACCACTACAAGATGAATCGACAGATTCGGGCGGAATTCATTGGTGGCAAATCATTGCAGCTTGGTGGCGGTGGTGTTAGCATAGTAGTATGGACGACGAGATGATTGAAAATGAACACAACGGAGATCTAGTCCTATTGGCAGACATCCGCTTAAAAATGTAGGCAACGGCATGAAAAAAGTGGTTTCTACTTTTACTTTTATACTTTAAGTAAATTTACAAGCCTGTACTTTGTTACTTTTACTTGAGTAAAGAAGTTTAATGAGCACTTCCACTTTTACCAGAGTATTTTTTAACACAAGTATCTGTACCTTTACTCAAGTATGGGAAAGTGAGTACTTTTGCCATCTCTGCAGCTGACAGGAACCCAGTAAGTCTCTGTCTCCACTTGCATCAGCTCCAACTGTAGCTCTCTGAAGGCTGTAGTCAGGTCAGCTTTCACTACTGTATACCTTCTCAAACAGATGACCTTACTGACTCTCCATCACCTCAGCAGAGTTCAACATCTCCTGAAAGTCCTCCTCCTGCAGGGTTCAGAACCCAGAGGGAGAAAGAAACAGGAAGTTAAATTAGCTCCATGAAGAGTGCCTTAAACGCTTCAAATATCTGCAACAAAAATGGGCCTTAAACCCAGATACTGAAACAAAGCCACAGCTTTGAAGACACAATTATACATAAAGAGGCCTGTGTGAGAGCCTGTTATATCCTCCCTGAGACATGGTTCCCACTCATGAACCTTGCCACAGATTATGCCCTGAAACCTCAAGGAATTTTCATTATTCCTTCCATTGAATACAAACCAACATCCCATCCACTAAGAAAACCAAACATCCTCAGAAATATCCTCCAAAGAGGCAAACAGCTAAACACAGGGCTGGTTTACGGACAGGAAAAGTCTCCATTTCTGTCGGTCTGCATTTTGTGTGTGATGGGAGATGACAGCTTGTGGAGTGGGCCGATTTTGGTCAGTGTGAACTGGCTGTTAAGATCACTGAAGTTCCTGAAGGGAACTCTGACGAAGGAAGGCTGGAGGTCTGCTGAAGTATTGGCAAAGGTTTAATTTATTAATCCTTGTAACAGATATAGGTTAATGACATCTAAAATGGAGATTGAAATCAGAGGTAATACTTCCTTAAATAATATGGCTGGAACTTGGTCTAACATACGAGTTGAGGGCTTAGATCTGGATGAAAACGGACTAAACCTGGTTTGGATTTTATGGCTACCTCAAATGCTGCTTCCCCTTCAAGAGATAAACCAATCATACTAAGAGGGGGTACCAATTAATTTAGTTTTAATAGAATCAAACGTTTTACAAAAAATACTATTAAATCATTACTAATAAGAGCAGGGGGATGGACAGTTCAACAGAGCTATGGCTGTGTGTGAGTTTGGTAACTGTATTAATAAGATATCTAGGGTTTCTTATTCTCCTCTATTAATGAGGGGAATATGCTTCTCTTGGTTTACGAAGGGTCATTTTATAGAGCAGTAAATTGTTTTTCCAGACTAGGTAGGATTCCCGTAGGCATTTAGAGCCCCATTTTCTCTCCAATTTCCTAGTATTTTGCTTTACAGTGTGCAGCTCTGCATTCAACCAGCTTTTTTTTTTTTTCAACGTGGCTACATTACCTAAGGCAGTACGCAGAAAACTAGCAATCCCCTCAACAAAATCATCAACCTGTGAAGGGGAATGAACAAAACTTTTGCTCTCTGCAGCACTGCTAAGTAACACAGAGGATAAAATAAAACAGATTCTTTAAAATGTATAGCTGCATTATCTGATAAAGTATCTGCTAAAGTCAAACCTTCTTTTGGGGGAGGGGAACTCTGGTAAAATAATCCTGAAGGTTATTAAAAAGTGGTCAGAGAGGGCAAGGTTGTGAGGAAATACTGTTATTTTTTCACGTTCAATGCCGTATGTCAACTCGAGGTCCAAAGTATGAAGGTGAGAAAATGTGAGACTTTTCACATTTTGAACAAAGCCAATAGTGTCTAAGATAGCATTAAAGGCGGTACATAAGCTATTGCCTTCAATGTCACAATGGATGTTAAAATCCCACACTATGATGACCCAGTTGGTATTCAACACCATACAGATAGGAAGTCTGAAAACTCATGTAGAAATTAAGATCAGGTGGACTATACAAAGTCACAAAAACAAGTGGAAGTAGAGAAGCTGTGGAGAGGTGTATTAAAGTACGACTCTTCCTGGTCTGCACCCTGGGTTGTCAGGTTATTGGAGGACTAAGAGGGCAAATCAGTGATTGAATCTGAGGTAAAAACAGCCAACTTATTCACCTTCAGATGATGGGGCAGCTTGGAGTTGTTTCAGCACTTTGGTCTTTAGAACAAACCAAAGGTCGTTCTGATTTCATACTGAGGCTAATATCTCACTTATCAGTGTATGTGTCTTTCTGATTGTTTCCTTTGTTTTCTGGTGATTCTGTGGTTTTTTGGTGGGATTCTGCTGTGAAATCAAAGCAATGAAATTAACCCCTAGAACCCTACGGACTCACCGGTGGGTCCAGCTGCTACGTGACCTTGTAATTTTACCAAACCCCCAGTATTGATGTAAAAACACATTTGGCACAGTTTGGTGACATTTTTGGATAAATGTGCCAAAATGGCCTCTCCGCTAAGAAATTTCTCACTAATACCATTGTAAAATAAATATGATTCATCTGATTGAGTCCAAATTTGGTATATTTTACACAAGATTTAGATTTAAAAGTCTGTACTACTTTTTTGTGCTATAAATAATATT
This sequence comes from Cyprinodon brontotheroides, assembly GCA_018398635.1. Lineage (NCBI taxonomy): Eukaryota > Metazoa > Chordata > Actinopteri > Cyprinodontiformes > Cyprinodontidae > Cyprinodon > Cyprinodon brontotheroides. Next base: position 849,845 of record JAGKQL010000010.1, on the reverse strand, counting down.
TTGGTAGTGTTTTGCAATGTTTATTTCAAAAGAAAATTTTGGCGAGGTTCAAAAAATGCAAAATATTTTGTATTTTGTCCCTAATATTTCAGGCAGGGTCAAAGCTACAATGGTGCTGACACCAGAAAACCATTCTATGACATCTTACCTTTACAGAGGTACCAAAAGTTTCTTCTTAAATCTAATAGCTGTGAGGCTATAAGTGATTTACTTTTGTGTGTTTTTTGTCAGGCAGAAATTTATTTATACCCCCTGAGGGTGTAAGAGGTTAATCCTCTTCCTGGAGTATAGAAGATTTCATCATGGCTTCATTTCTGGCTCAGGTTTGGTCATTTAAAAGCAGGACAGTCAGTTATTCCATAACAGAGCACCTGCTGCACTGCTCCATTAAACCCTACCAGCTCTCCATTTCAATATGAATCATAAGCTGAACTGGTAACTTTCATTCATTTTTTATTCTCCCTTTAATTTCAAACTTTTCTACTCTCTCAGGTTATCTCTCCTGTTTCAACATCAAATTTAGTGGTTGGTTCTTTGGCTCCTCACATTGACTATTAAGCATTTTATGGAAAGACCTTAAGAATACAACCTTGCTCACACATACACCTGCAGATTGTTGGATCCAGGTGTTTACAGACACACAGATATAAAGATTAACTATTTATTTAGATGTGGATGCTATAACTACATCTTGTATTTAATTATTTTGAGTATTTTCCAGTGATGTTGTATTTGTGTTGGTGTTTGTACTTCTCTGACTTTTTCTGTTTTTCCTTCTCTCTCCGCAGGTGGAGGAAAAGGCTCCTATAATGTTATAAATATATATATTTTTTGCCTCCTTTTTCTTATTTTTTCTCACTTTCTTTTTACTGATTTAACTTTCATTTGCATCTCAGATTCCACTGCATTGAAATCATTTCAAATATTGCGTCTTAGAAATGTCTTTACTTAAATATTTATGACCACAAGCGTGCTTCGGTGGTGCAGTGGTTAGCACACATGACCCATGTATGGAGGCCTTAGTCCTCAATGCGGCCGACTCGGGTTCGAATCTGACCTGCGGTCCTTTGCCGCATGTCTCTCCCCCTTTCCTGTCAGCCTACTCTCCAAAAAATGAGCCACTAGTGCCATAAAAACCTCAACAAAAAAACTTGTCTGTGGAGTTTTTTTTTTTTTTTCCTCTCACAGAAAAGGTGGAAAGATGACATTAGATCATTGGACACAGAAGAGGTTTTCCTTGGCAAATCTCTTAAAGCTGAACACACGTTGTTGTGGCCTCTTATTTCGGAGCAGAGTTTGGCGTTTCTGCTGCTGCAATGAGCCAGAACACAAACAAGTTCATCTCCTCTCCTTCACTGAGCCTGTAATTTCAGAGTGGACATTTCCACTCGTCCAGCCCACATCACAGCTCTGTCACTCATCCCTTCGACTCAGTGAAAAACATTGCATGCCTTGACCTCCACCGCAACATGTCCTAAATATACCACCTCCCCCAACAGCAGCACCACCCTGCTCTCATGCTTACTACATCCTGGGATTCTCTGTGCACTCAGGACCACAGACTTCCTCCATGTCAAACACTTGATCTGAGTTTGTTTGTGTGCAGAAACATCCGGCGTGTCCAACCTGCAGTGTGACTTCTTCTTCTCCCCTCCAGCTCATGTGAGAGCAGCAGAAAGGCATCCATCATCCCTCTGAGCGTTACAACTTGTTTTTAATTTGTTTGCCACAAATGTGGAAGCAGACCACAGAGTCCGGTTTCAGAGAGGCCCTGAGCAGAGGAGGAAGCACGGGCGGAGACCTGGGGGCGACTGTCTGGAGATCAGGGACCAGCACAGGGCCCTGCCCAGTCATCAGCAGATCACACTGAATTACAGAGACATACAGATGACAGCATGGAGCTGCTGGTTGAACTGAGGCAACAAACACTGGAGACACCAGACTGCTGCTGTCCCTGTTGAACTCTGCCTCTAGTGGACCAGAGAGGAATAACAACAGATGGACTGATGGAGTT
>JAGKQL010000010.1:770896-818887 GCA_018398635.1 Cyprinodon brontotheroides | reverse complement strand
CTTTTTGGGTCTCTTTCTCCAGCCACAGGCGTTGCACCATCACGGAGAAAACTGAAGGAGAAAAATCCACCTCATTTTTTAAGATCTCTTTGAAGGAAATGTTTGTTCAGGATCCAGGGTTGCAACATGGCTGTTTGAACATGTTAGAGCCTGAATTATGGTCTACCTCAGAACGCTGCAGTCAGAACCCTGATGATGGGACTGGAGGAAACCAGACGGGTTTCATTTGATGCTTAGATTGTTATGGATGGCCACAGAATAAGGCAGCTTGAACACAGATAATGATGGGCCGGGCCTGTTCAGGTTCTGGTTCTGGTTCTCTCAGGCCCCAAAGAAAACACTGCATAGTTCAGGGCTCATAGTGAGACTAATGGAGGTAGGGTTATATTTCTGAGACATTCAGCCAGACATGAGGGTGGAGCTCCTGGGGTTAATCTGAACTTCTAACCACTCATTATTATTAGGAGCTTTTCTTTGAGGAGGAGCTCAACAAGTTGTTCTGTTGCTGCCTTTTGGACCAGATGTTTTTCTCTGGTACCTCAAACCTTCCAGTGAACAGCTCAGCTCTCCTAAACTGTCAGTGTGAAAATCTGAAACCATTTAAATTGAATCATTATATAAACAATTATTAAAATCCCAGTTTATTTTTATATAATGAGGCCTCTTCCAGCTCCTCACATTCTGCTTATGGCAGATCTTCAGTTCTGGTCCAGATGTGTAGGATTCTGTTTCCTCTGCTTTTCACTTGGTACCAAGACTTAAAGCAGCCATCAGATAACCCAACCAGTGTAGACATCCAGACTATAAAACACACAACAGCACAACCGACCCCCTTTAAGCAGAGAGCAGCAGTCAGAACAGACTTTTCCCTGGTCACCGACCCTCTCATACCTCAACAAACAGATTATTTCCTCCAGATGAAATAATGACTTCCTGATAGCATCTCTGAGCAGGGCTGAAGGCTCATCAGTTCACCACATTTTATGTAAGGAACGTAAACAGAGGACCCATAATTCAGCTAGAGGAGATCCGATAGTGTAAAACAGTTTATAATGTAAAATGATTGTGGTCAAGGATGAATCACCAATATCACCTTAATGTGGCGGGCCCTTTGCAGGAACACGCAAACACAGCGTTAGTGCTCAGGGTTATTGTTTAGTGGCTGGTTTTTGATTCAGCCACAGAATCATCATCAGTTTAACAGAATTGGCAGGAAATGTGAGCTCTGCTGTGGATACCTAGCATAGCTAAAACATCTCAGACCTTTTTAGTGAAAGTGGGTCACAGAAGCAAACGTTCTACCAACTCCTCCTCACTCATTGTTCTGCTGCCAAGTTCCCACTTCAGAAAAATCCTCAGGAAATATAAACCAGTGTTCAGTTCCCCCCTTCCTCAGGTGGGACTCTGTCAACTGACCAAGTTCCTGTCAGCGGGCCTTCAGGCGGTCTCTGAGATCCCTCATTTAGTGCTCAGTTGGTTTGCCATACCCTCCTCTCCTGTTAGCTGCTAACAGGCTTGGCTCCTGCTTCCTTGTTTCTCAGCATTATTTATGTGGACTCTCCAGGTTGTTCTTCACAAAGTGCTGCAGACCTTTAATAATAGATCTCCTTGCTGCTGTGGATTCTTGACCCCCAGTGGAAAGTTGAGGCTGTTCTCAGTAATAATTTCTAGACACATTGGAGTGAATAATGATCCAGTTCCTGCTCACGCTTCCAGTTCTGATCCACTCAGTGTTCATCCTGTAGAAGCTACCCAAACAATATCCTTTTGGGTTTTATTGATTTAATGGTTTAGTTCTTGCTTCCAGTTGTCTCAGAAGTAAGAAAAATTGATCTAATCTCTTGTGGTGTTCCTAAAGCCCTCTGAGATCAGAACTTCAAACTTTTTGAATCTGAGGAGAGAAGCAGGGCCAGTGGCTGAAGCTCAGAGCTTTAGGTCCACCTCCTCCTCTCTGGCAGTAAATGGTGTAACTGAGGAAAATCTCTACAGAGTTTTATTGTTCAGGAAATTTTGCTTAAAGTGAAACCAGGAAGATTAAATGATGTTTGAATGATTTTAAAAGAACATGGAGCAATACAGAAAAACAGTGAATCTAGAAGCTGAGGTTAATGGATCCATGTAGAGTTTATATTGTTCCAAAGGAACCAAAGGAGGTCTTTTTCTTATTCAAGGAGTTTGAGAATAATTTCATCCTGTTCATAAATGAGTGAATCTGTGAGACGAGCTTCATTCATTCAGACATTGTTCTGGATTTGGCCTTTTCTCCATCTGTGGTTCTGATCCAAAACATGATACCTGTTAGAAATCGAATTAATGACTTTGTTTAATCATTGATGAGGTTAATTCAGAGAGTAAAGTAAAAACGAAAGTTCTCTTTTCGTGATTTTGTGTCCTTGTGTGTCCAGGAGAAGGACTTTGTCCCGGACCATCCTTGCTTTTTCAGGATCCATAACATCTCTGCAGTGCAGAGGGCCTCTCTGCCTTCTGTCTCAGGAGCTAGAGGAGGAAAAATGATCTCCCTCTTAGTGATGAGGTTGTCAGCCCTGGTTGACTGGTCCTCTGTTTAGTTTTTCTATTGGATTTCCTGTTGGTTCTTAATTAGCTCTAAACCAGTCCAGGCTGGAACCACTTTCAGGAAGAACAAATGATCCAATCTATGGATGTGTTCTGAAAAGCTGGTAGATGGGTCCACTTGATGCTCTGAGTTTTTGTTTGTTCCTTCATTCTGAATCTTATTCAGACTGAACAGTAGCGCCATCTGCAGGATGTTTTTCACAAACCACATCACATTATCCAGAACCTGAAGCCATGATGCCAGAATCCTGTAAACCGACCTACTGTGACAGAACAAAGCCCAGATCTCAGCTTTTCCCCTCATCACGTTGAATCAACAGATCAGCTTTTCCAGCTGCAGCCCTGCAGGTCTGTCTAGGATCCACCGTTCCTGTCTCCTAAACCTGATCCCTTCTACCAGGCTGTGACGCCTTGATGAGGTGTTCTGGATCCGACTGAGGGAACGGACCCAGGTGGATTAGCAGACACATGATACTGGTTCCTCTCTGGTGGGTAGATGTAGAAACTAGATCAGGAGGAAGATCATCAGCTCCAACTGGTCTGACTGGAGGTTTTCTGGGCCTGAACAATAAGCAGAGACGTTGAGCCTTCCTGAAGGACGTAGAAGCAGAAACCTGATCCTTCTATCTCACCTCATGCTTCCTTACACCCTTTTTCTTTTCCTCTGTGCCAGGCTAGAATCCTAAATCCTCTCTGGAGCTGTGTTGGTGTGGCTCTGCTCATTTTCCTTATTTCTTCGTCCATGATGATGATGATGATAATGAGCGCTTCTTAAAGGTGTTTACACCCAATTACATGATTAGCCTTCATTTTCTACTCACCCCCATGCTGTACAACACTCTGGAGTACTTTTTGATACTCAAATGCCCTGGAGATCTGGGAGGCTTCTTGCTGTCTACTGACATTCAAATAATATGGAGGTCTATAGGCCGAGAGATAGAAAGGCGTCATGAAAGTCCACCAAACGCAAGTCAATATTCCTTTCCATGCTGCTGCACCATGTAGTTCTTCCAGTGTTCTGGAGTAAAGGTAGCGTCACAATTTTACTTTCGAAACGGTCGTCAGTTACAGAATGTTTTTAGAGCAACAGCTTGGTAGTGTAGTAAGATTTCCGCAAGAAAGCGCATTACGCGCCTTTGTTCACCACATCTGGGAAGCCGCAGACCAAACCAGATGAAAGTGCGCATTCAGCTCGGCAAAGAACTCATGCTCTTCCTCAACACTGAAGTCCCACAGACATTTTTCTTTCGTTGTTTTCTTTTTCTTTCTTTGCACAGGTAAACAGCACATTTCTTCTTCCCCTACGCTTGCATTATCGCCAGAGCAGACGCTGAATGCGCAACTCCTTTCATCTGTAGTTTGGTCTGCCAGGTGTCCCGTAGACTCGTCGTGAACGCCGCTTTTTAGGCAAATCCTATACACTACCGTTTATGCTCTAAAAACATTTTAAATGACTTCGCTTCGCCAGTAAATTGGCGGACGCTACCCACTCAGGACACTTGGAATACATTGGACGAGCAGTATGGGGGAGTAATATTGACACGCTTTTGTGGACTTTTATGGACCTTTCTGCCTCGGGCACCATAGGACCTCCATTATTTGAATGTCAGCAGACAGCAAGAAGCCTCCCAGATCTCCCAGATGCATTTGAGATATCAAAAAGTACTCCAGAGTGTGTTGTTCAGCATGGGGGTGAGTAGAAAATGAAGGTTAATCAAGTGTTTTGGGTGTACTATTCCTTTAAAAACCTAAAGAGGTTTTTGACCTTCAACCTGTTGAAGTCTGAGGAAGATGAAGCTCTGTTGTTGTTCCAGTCGTGTCTCATTGGACCGCTGTCGGATCTGTCCTTACCTGTGTCACAGGTTTTCCTTTGGGTTTTTATGACCTCATGTTGTTTCTGGAAACTCTCTCTCTGTTATTTCTGTGTTTTTTCTTCAGTGGGACATATATTTGATCTGCCAGCAGCCACGCTGCCTCACTGTGGGGACAGGAGTTCTGCTAAAAGATGGGAAATGACTTTAAAACACATCAATGCATCATGGACAAGAGCTTGGAAAGTGTCCTGAATAGTAAATGAAAGCATTTGCTTTCAGAGGAGAGATTCCTCAGTCAGTCCGTCAGTGGAGGTGGTGGAGCACCAAGTAGCTCAGCAGATGTTACTGGGACTGTGGTATGTTGGAGCGCTGAAGACACTGGCAGCCTCACTCGCTCATTTCACCAGTTTTCTTCCAGTGATGTTGATGAGGATGGATGAAGGAACCGGAGTCTCTCCTTTTATGGTCGCCTGCAGTAGAAGAACAGATAAAGGAGTCAGAGAGCAGGGTGGAGGATCAGAGATTTCATCAGCAGCAGCAGACAGGAGCTCTTCACATGTGTCTTGCTCACTGAAAACATTGAAAACTAACAGCATTTAACCAATCTCTGCCCTTTATCTCTGCTCTTTTCTAGTTTCTTTATAGTATCATCTCAGATCTACTGTCAACCTCTGTCTGCTGCTCGTCTCCCTGCAGTTTGCAGCTATAGATCAGCAGACAGGAAGAGTCTATGGCATTTTGTCACCTGGGCACCGTTCTTCGTACGTCGCTAACTCAGTTAGCTGGATTTGATGACATTTTGGCATTCTTTGATTGTTTGTTTATTCAACATTCATCCTGGACTTGCTGTCATAGCAACATGTGCACAAGCTTAAGCCTGCTTGTGAGCAGGTTTATTTCATATAAACAGTATTACATTGCCGCTTTATAACCGGAGGAGATAGGGAAGTCTGTCATAGCCATGTCTTGTCTATTTTTACGACAGCAACCTGTTGCGGTAGGTGCAAGAATAATTTGCAGAGCTTTTCGACTTATTGCTAGACAGGATCCTTTAGCGCAGCGCTACAGTGTAATTGTAGAGAGATATCGTTTTTCTTTTAAGGGTGTTATTTACATAATTAATTTGTTGGAACCACACATTAAGTGGTCAACATGGAGGAGTTGGGCTTTGACAACTGCACAGAATGTATGTATTGCCTGGAGAGTCTTTGAGAGTGGCACTTTCCTTTACACTATTGGAGATGCAGAAAACTTAGTGAAAAGTGCCATTCACAAAGTGTACCTTGCACTGAAGAAGTTTTTAGGTTTTTTTTTGTGCTTTTTTTTTGGTATTTCCAAGCAACTTAAGGTTGTAAAACAGAATTTTTTTTTTGTGTATTTCAGGTACGTTTATAATTGTTAATGAGATGCAATCATGACCATGCCAAAATGAATGACCTACAGTATGTGTCCTTCAGGCTTCCCTAATGCGATTGGTGCCTTATACTGCAAACATCCCCCTCAAGGCCACACCAGACCCAAATGAAGGGGATTGCGTGAACCGAAAGGGGGTTCAAGGTGTAAATGTGCAGGAACTTTAATATACAATTTATAATATTCTAAATGACCAATATCTTACATTTTTTTTAAAAGAATGGAATAAAAAAGTATGCAGTTGACTGCCTAAAATCTCTTAGATGGTGTGTGATTGTATGCATCATATCACAAATGTGGAGGCAAAACGGATCAGTGCATGACTCCTGTATTTTCAGAAAATCAGACTTATGTACAATATTTGAACATGGTAAGGGAACATAGATGTCAGGTTAACAGTATTAAACACAGTTCTGCTGAGACTAAAAAAACTGCATTTTCCATTACAGGGATTTTGACAGGTTTCTGCTTGGAGACAGGGGCTATGCCTGCAGGCAGTATTTTATGACACCCTTCCCTGACCCAAACCCTGGACCACAAACCTGTTACAATGCAGCTCTAGCCAGGATAAGGGCACGCATTGAAATGACCTTTGGGCAACTAAAGGAAAGATTTCAGTGTCTGAAAAGTCTGAGGGTTGCACCTGACAGGGCCTGTGGGCTCATTGTTGCATGTGCCATATTGCATAACATTGCTACTATCAGAAAAGAGAGGATTCCTGTGGTGGGGGTGCAGGCTGATGATGAACTCCAGCTAGAGCACTTGGACTAATCTAATGGCAGAGCTGTATGGGACAGAATTGTAGAACACCATTTTTTAATTTTTAATAAAAGACAAGACAAATATGCTTAGTTCCTGTTTTATAAAAAAAAAAAAAATATCATAAAGAACAGCCAGCAAGTCATCTTTTGCCTGCAATTAAAGATAGTTATGTAAAGTCAGCAATACTGATATGTGTCAAATGGTGCATTTGCATATTCTGAAGGTTCTTTTGAAGCAACTCGATCTCTAGTGCAATTTTCTTTTTTAAGTTGTGGAGTTCAATTTTTCCTCTTAATTTGTAAATTTTCAAGTCTAAATGCAAATTTGTTTGCTGAAGATGCCATTTATATAGGGAAGGGGTGTCACCCTGTGTCATTTTGTGAAAGAAAAAGAAAGGATCAGAACATGCCTCATGCAACAAAAGTAAAAGTACAACACTGTCCATCTCTGTATCAGTTTGCTGACTCTTCTTCAAACCTTTCTGTACGTCTTTCTCCAGCTATGGACTCCTGCAACTCACATTGCAGACAAAAAGAATAGGTACACGAGAAAATACAAATTACAGTAAACTTATTTATGGTCTTACAGGTTCTTCCTCTAAAGGACAGTCATCTGAGAGGGTTTGTTCACTCTTCTGTGCAATGAAAATAAACGGGTATTACAAAGTGTTACAGTTTATTCCCTTTATGCAAGTTAGAAAAAGTTTTCAATTTAACAAATGGTTGAATTGACTGTACCAGCCTTTTGGATTATACTTCATTTAATGCAGCAACAACTAATGTTACAGTGTATTAAGAGAATTAAAAAGCTTATATGTTCTACCAGTAATGATTTGCTGCTACTGGTCGCCGGCTTTGGATCTGAGGAGCTGCTCCCAGGGATGGTTACAATGGTTTCAGTTTTCATTTCACCATTTTTTTTTTTTTTTTGGCCTTTTGTGGCTGTTATAAAAAGACAAACACATCATCTAACAGTGGCTTTTAAAAAGAGGAAAAAGTTGCTTTTTAAAATACAGTATAAAAATTAAAGGCTACCATTTTGTAGAATATTCTTGTGCTTGACTTTTACTTGTTCCTATGTTCTAGTGGGTCCCATGGAGGCTCTTACATAAAAGAACAAAGTAAATATGAAATGATTAAAATACAAAAAACATCTACCATGGACAGTACCTACACATTTAATTTGTCTGCTACTTTTTGCCAGCCTCTCTCCTGGCTTTAGCAGACTCTGAGGTGTTCCCTGTTGTTTTAATTAACGGCTGAAATTCGGCATAACCTTCCTTTAAAACCTCTTGTTCTTCTTGGGGGAAAAACTGAGCATTTATTTGGCCATGCTGATCACTGTTTCTACTATTGATAAATATCCCCTTTTAAACTGACGCATGGATGTGCAATTATCTCAGATAACTCAATCCAACCATACTGATCATGAACAACAGATACTACAGTGTATCATGTGACTCAGACATAGGAGAAAACATGGGATGCCTAAAGACTAAATTTGGTAGTATGGTAAAATGAACTCTTATGAACTTTTTTGCTTTTATATTTGACCACACAAATGTAGCTTTTATTGGGACAATAAAATGACATAGAAAGTGGAGAAAACAAGGGTGGTCTAATAATTTGTTTCTGACTTTCTATAAGCTCCCATTAAGTTTGACTCCAGTCTTTAGCAGGATGAGGTCCACCTCGTCCCTGTTTTCCCCCGTTCAGGACCATGGACAGCACTGACTGATGGGTCTGTTGTTAAAGGCCATCATGCTGTGATAACGGTCACTAATGATCACCTTTATCTACATGTCCTGAATGTCTTCAACAGCTGATGCAGAGAAGCAGAGACTAAACTAAGGAACTGAGAGCTTTAAGGAGATTCATTGTTGGCTTTAAGAGCAGCTCAGACATTGTTGCTCCTTTTTGGAAGCTTTATAGAAGCTCTGCAATCATTCAGCAGAAACACTAAGTTCATCATCATCTGCTCTTACCTGCTGATCTCTTTTTCTAATTTTATTTTAAAAAGTTGCAATAGAAGCAGTGGACCCATCAGAGAAAACAGAAAAAATTTTTTGAATGTGAATTGTTTTTCTTTGGATAGATTTTGATGAAAACGAGAAATATTTTCAGTGGAGAAAATATATTTGATAAACCATCAGAACATTGATCATCTTTGGATCTCTGTTGTTTTTACAGCCCCAGCATTAATATTCTTTGATTATTTGCTGTGTATAAATAGCAGAGCTGTTAGCTGCAGGCCTTTTCTCTCTGTTTTTGGCTTCAGCTGCTGACCTCATTAACCAGACGCAGACAGCTACTAAATAAATGTACAGACTTTTATTTTCTAATCCCTGCCTCTGGCTGTCGATCAGCTCCTCCAGGTGTCTCAGCCAGACAGAGCTGGCTTCACCGTGGAGGATCGGTGGACGGCTTCCTTCTCAACACTTTGTCCTCTTGATTATTTGGCTCCTGCCAGAAACAACAGCTCACTGAAGTTCCTCCCCAGCAGAACACAGACACACACATCTCATACTAAGATTGAATGAGTCTAGTCTGAGACTGCAGGCTGAGAACAGATGGATCATCCCCAAAGATTCAGGCTGAGAAGATTATTCTCTGTCTGTTCTGGTGGTGATTTATTTCTTTTAATTCCCAAAGCAACACATCAACATTTAAAGACCTTCAGAGTGAAAATTGACGCTGCACATAGTGTCATAACAACTAAAATGACATAACGTCGTCAGATGACAGACATCAGGGATGAACTTTCCACACTGACTCCCACAGTCAGTCTGCAGCAGACAGGTTGTCAGAATCTATCCTGACTTTGCTCTCCTAACTTGCTGCTCAGAGATCTAGTGATCTGATTGGTCGGTTGATTCCAAAGAGAAAGGAGCTGACAAATGACTACTGCAGCACCATGAAGCAACCCTGCCTCAGACATTCTGCATCTATGGCTTTAACCATGCTCAGAGTGAAGGGATCTGATGTGGCAAAGGTTGATCCATCCCTGCACAGAGTTTGGAGAAGTCATCAATCAGAAAGTTCAGCAGCTGCAAGTGATGAACTGAGGAAAGGTGAAGGCAGGAGATGAGCCTGACGGCCAGGTAAGCACAGACACACTCTGGATGAAAATAACTGTGGAGCAGATTCCTCAGCTGCAGTCCATCATTAAGTTCACATTAATGTGGAATATTCTCCTGTTCCTTTAAAGCTCATCCATCTGATGAAATTTGGGTTTCTTAGACATCTGCTTCATCTTCCTGTTTCCCATCTGAAGCTTATCTAAACAAAACAAATCCGCATCTTTAGTCTTCCACTCAATATAAATTTAATAAAGTTTTATCAAAGCATAAACATTTAACTTAACCCTAAAACTTAGCTCAGGAAATGAAAATCCCACAAGAATGAAAGGTTTTAATCTTTATGGTAACAAAGTTAAAATGAAAAAGCTGTTAGAAAAATCCTCAGAACTTCCCGGTTCTGACTCTACTTGCCTCCATAAACTGTTATTTTGTCCAAACACCTCAGAGCTGAGCTCAGAACCAGGTCCTCTTTTAAAATCTTCATTATCTGCCTCCTCTTCATCCAGCCGATGCTCCTTGGCAGAACTGCTCTGCAGCTGAAGTCAACAGAGATGTTTTCTCTGACCTGTGATTCCATTTAAATAACCTCAAGTATTTTATTTCTACAGGAGAACAAGAAGAACCTGATGGAACAAACCACTTTCAGACCTTTCTGTCCTGAGCTCCAAGTGATCCCCTTTAGATCCAAACCCTGTCAGGGTTCTAGTTAAAGGAAGCGGGTCAGGCTGGATCTTCATTGGTTTCCTCTCTGGTAGAATCTACCCTGTGTTTACTCTGCTTTCCTGTTATTTAGCACCTGACCAAACTGAATCCTGATGTTAACATCCAGACAGTGTTATTCCTGCTTCCCTCCAGGTGAGATGTTAACATCTGGATCCAACCTTCAGCAGTTTTTACAGCTCTCCAGCTCTGGCCTTCGTTCTGTTCTGATTTTTAGGGATTTTAAGATGTTTTGAAGCTTCTTTCTCTGAAGCTGAAGGGAAACACTCCTGCTGGTTTCTTCAGAAACATTCAATCATTAATGGATCAGTTCCAGCATTTAGTTTGGATGCAGAGCTTTGACTTTAAGCAGATCTAAGGAGGTGTTTCCTTTTCCCTGATGTCTCAGACTATCAGCTGCATGCAGGCCTCTCTATCAGTCCACATGGGGACTGATGCTGTAGCAGCCAGCCACAGTGGGAATCATGGAGCTTTGGCCTCTGAACGCTGACTCTGTGTGATAGTAGGGATGCTTTTCCTTCTCCTCATCTTTCCATCTCTTCTTTCTCCTCCAGGCTTCAGCTGCAGAGTCTTTACAGGAATATAGCTCTAGATCTGATTGGTGGTCTAATCCACCAACAGTGAGGCCTAACAAGGCCTACTCACTCATATCAGGCAGCAGGAATGTTTCCCTACAGAGACCTGCGTCTGTGAAACATTAGTACCTGTTTTGTTCTCTGTGTCAGTGATGAGCAGCCAGGGCTCGCTCCATGTGCTCCCCATCAACATCCAGCTGCTGCTGCAGCTTCCAGGAAGGTTTCTACTGGGATTTAGTTGCTGCTCTATCCCGGTTGCTGGATGTGGGGGAGGAAAGATGAGCAGATCCCGGATTAAGGAAGAGCTGTGGATGAAGGTAGACACACAGGTCCTGGTGTTAGGTCTGTTTGACAGAGTACAGAGGTAACAGAGGGGGAAAGGTGGAGATTAGATGGAAGCAAATCAATCAGAACTTTGTTAGAAACACAAAACCTCTGATCTAAATCATGGAACAAAGGTTGGAGATGAAGTTTGGAAACAGTTGAGGTCAAGTTGTGTTTAGGATTGATTTTCTTCTGCGTTATAAATCAAAGGTCTGACATTCAGCTTGCAGTGGAGCTGGAATGTAAAGGATGCATAAAACAAAGCAGGGGATGTTTCCATAACTCTGAAATTGATGCCGATTACCTCAAGGGACACATTTTTTTCTTTTTTTCTTTTTTTTTTAGCAAATAATAATTTAGCATTTAGTGCTTCAGATTTTACATCATTCAATTTTAAACTTCGATCCTACAATGATGATTAGTAATCTTGATTCATGTTTTCATTGTAGAATTTAAAATACGAAAACATTTGCAGTTAACATAAAAGCATACAAGTTTTTAAATAATTTTTTTTTTTTTGCAGTGTCCTGTCTCTTAAGCGAGTGTGGCAATAAGAATAATTGTCTTGATGCCAAAAAGGCTCAGGATTTTACTTTCACAAGTGCAGCAGTATGGCAATTGCCATGATGTTACACTTGATGCTTTTGCATATAAATTGCTTTATATAATCATGCAGGGAGTTTTACAGTTTATATGGACACTGCAATGTAAATAGAGCAGAAAAACAGAAGAAGAAAAGGAAAAAAAGAAAAAAAAAAAAAGAGAAAAGATGAAAGGAAGTAGAGATAGAAAGGAGACAATGACAATTTTTTTCTTAACAGTAAAGAAACTCTGTAGTTCTGCTGTTTGGGCTTCAGGTCAGCATGGCTGCTCCTCCCTGCTGAGAGGCTGATAAACGCCTGACAGTCCGACAGTCACTCTGACTGACAGTCCGTCGCCATAAAGAGGCAAAACTCCACATGGGTCCAAACCGAGCCTAAAACAGAACCCACTCCCCCCTCTCTCCCGTTTTAGTGTCTCTTTCAGCAGAAGATGTTGTTGGAGAACATGAACCTGAACCTGATCCGATCTGCAGCTGGTTTTCATGAACGCCTGGTAGGAGAAAAACAAACAAACAAGGAAAACAGGAATATGAAACTAAGAAGATGGAGGCCTCTGAGTAGGAAGCTGCTTTCTACAAATATGCAGACTGAGATGTTTTCTTCATCTCTGGATGGAGCTGAAGAAACTCCTTCAATGTTTATCTCCTGTTCTAGAGCTGCTGCTGTCATTCAGCTCAGATTGATCCTGTTCTCATCAAGTTTATCTTTATCCTCTTCTGGAGAAAGAAAAGTTTTCTAGAAAATATTGCTTCATGCTGATGAAAGAAGGACCAAGAAAATCCAGCAACACTTAACATTATTAGAGAAAAATCAATGAGAAGAAGAGACTGGATTAATGGTTTGAACTAGATTTGAACTGGAGCTCCAAAAGCAGAGATGGCAAAAGTACTGCAGCTTTTCCGTTGCTTGGAAGTAAAAGGTACGGAATACAATGTGTTAAAAATACTCTGAGTAAAGTGGAAATTACTGATTAAACTTCTTTACTCAGAGTAAAAATGTAACAAAGTACAGGCTTGTAAATTGCCTTATACTAGTAAAAGTATGAACCACTTTTTTTCATGCCGATTGCTTACTGAACCTAAATGGCTGATCTGATTGGACTGAGATCTCCGTTGTGTTCATTTTCCAATCACGTCAAAAGTAAGATCCATGCTACTATGCTAGCGCCACCACCAAGCTAAGCTGCACAATGATTTGCGCCAATGAATACCGCCGAATCTGTCGATTCATCGCGTAGTGGTGCGTAAAATGCAGCGTAGATTCCCATCAATTAGATTGAATTTGGAAGGTATTGATGACATGAAAAATAATAGCGGTAACTCCATTGAAATGATTCAAAAACTAAACCATATGAAACCAATTTTTAAAAATGTAAGGGGTAGAGAAAGTACAGATATTTGTGTGTTAGCCAAAATGTAAGAAGTAGAAGTAAAAGTAAGCCATAAAAATAAATGTAGTTAAGTACAAAGTAAAAATATCAAGAAAATCTCTACTTGGCGATTACAGTAAACAAAGTATTTGTAATCGTTACTTCCATCTCTGTCCAAAAGATACCAGAGATTTTAAGGGAGGAAAGCAGAGAAGGAATAAGAAGGTAGAGCTGAACTTGTTCTCCTAAGTATTTGGACCTTTCTTTGAATCTGTGGCTCAGTTCGAATTCATTGGCTACGTCTTCCAAGGACCTGGTCTACCTGGACTGGATCCTTCAAAGTCCGTGAAAATAAGGAGACTAGAAGAGTTTTGGCTGTGAAATCAAACAGGTCTATCCTTCGGCGGGTTTTACCGCCGTGAGGCTATGTTACTTACACTTCAAAAAAAATGAAATCAACATATATACATGTTTATTTCAGCTAAAAATGAGCATTTACATTTCTTCTTGAATTAAACACTTGAGAGAACAATTTGCACCCTAACTGCAGTCTCTTATTTCAAGTACATAATATCCTGATTGTCTTATTTTATACCCATCTTCAAATTAAGTAAATTTCATTCCATTGGCAGATATCAGATTGAACCTGCTTTAAAGTCAGGTTAAATACACGCAATTTAGCAAACAATTTTACTCGTTTTTGCACGGTAGCATCCGTGATAGTTATCACACAAAGCAGGAAAATGATGAATACCGAAGTTTTCAAAACTGTTTATTTATTTTTTATTATAAAGTGAACAAAAGCTACACTCACGAGAATACAGAGTGGAATAAACGTGCCAACCACCGGGAGCATAAGCAAACAAAAATCACATGTAATGATCTAAATCTTAGTCAGTTAAATAACATGCTGCTGTCATTTTGCACTTCTCTGATGTTGCTGCTATTTTAAGATATGCATTATTGTAAAAATGTCCATAGCTGCATATTGGTTATTTATTCTCCAGCTGCACAGTTTGATATTGTTAAAACACCTTAGAGGTTTTTATTGTTTATATTTTAACTCTTGCCTATCATGTTATTCTTATACTTTTTCTAAGGTTCACATTTGTGTGACCATTTTCAATAATCTTTCTGCTGCTTTAAATTTCCCTATTGTGGGACAATAAAATGACTTTCTGTTAGAAAGTCATTTTATTGTCATTTTATTGGTCATTTTATTGGAAGAAAGATATAAGTAAATCTAAACAATGTATGTATAAAAAAATATATATGCAAAATCTCATGTTCACCAACAAAAACCCCTTAGTTATGCATATTATGCAAAACAGCAATAACAAAATAAAACTATCAGATTTATAGTTCAGCCAAACCCATAGTTAGAAAACTTTTGATAAATCTTACATTACCGCCGTTTATCTAACTAAATAACCATAAAAACGACTATTTTCATTAATTTCAGACGAAACTATTCACATACTTGTATTATATTAAACTGAACTTCCAATATTCACCACTGTTGGGCGCCAAGTAACCTTTCCTCTAATCATGGATTATCAGGCTTGCTTGGTCTTGCAATGAATCCTGGGTAAACCAAGGATACTGAGGATACATCGGAGCCATCCTTCAAATCGGGCAAAAAGAAGGACGCATTTTTTAGGCCGCATCACGAGGACTCTTGGAACAGACCTCGGCGCCGCGCTATGACATAATCGTCCTTTGAATCTGGCCTTCTGAGGACGCATCCCATGAATTCGAACCGGGCCTGTTTCTAGTCTAGTCTGAGCTTCCCTGCTGTGTCTGCTTCAGCTTGGATCTTAACTCTGAGACGGTTTCAGCCGTAGATTTTGGCTCAGAGGTGAAGTTGGATTAACTAAGTTCTTAAAATGAAAGTATTGGTACCAGGTTGACTAGATTGAATCTGAATGGTTCTTCTCAGTTGCAGTCAGAACTCAGAGATCCTAACAGCTTGTATCTGGATCAATTTGTCTCTGATTGGATCCAAGACGCACAGCTGGTCTCCTGTCTCCTCGTCTCATCTGTCCATGGAAGCAGCAGAACCCGTCCAGCTGAACCTGGGCCCAATCTCACAGTTATTAGTGTGGAAATTATTGACTCAGTAGCTTCGTTCTTAACTGAGTCTCGTCTGTTTTCATTTCTGCTCCTAAAAGTTTGAAGCATCCGAAGCAGCTGAGAACTTCATGACTTTGAGCTCACCACCAAGCAGAGCAGAACATCTTTTCTCTGATGTTCCCAACTTTTCCATGGAAAGCTGTGGTTCTGAAAACCTGCTCTGAACTCTGGGCTCTCAGCACTAGAAAAATGATCTCAAAATGAGTACAAATGTCTTAAAGTAAGTGCATTTACCCTTAATTCGAGCAGGTAAATGAGATGATTTGTCAATGGAATGAGTATTTTTACTCTTGAAATAAGGTATCTAGATATTACGCGCTTGAAATAAGACAATGCAATTGTTTTTTTCTTGTTTAAAGTGTAAAATGTCTTGTTCCATTGGCAAAGTGTCTCACTTCAATCCTTAATTCAAGAAAAAATGCACTTATTTTAAGAAAAAATGTCTCATTTAGATTTTATTGTTTTGCAGTGAGGTCCTGGTGAGCAGTTGTTCTGACTGAGTTCTGGTGGCCTTTACTCAGGAACAGAAATGGAGGGAGAACTGAGGTCTAATGATAACAAAGACCTGCTGATCTGAAAGCTTTAAAATCATCACCCTGCTCTGGAGAAACACTCCGATTCATACTGTAAGCATCCTCCCTCCAGTCTGCACTTTCTCTGTCCACTCAAAAGACAAAGCTCTGCATCGTTCTGCTTTCTTTAACCAAATGGACCCGTGTTCCTGAGCCCTGCTGAGCCTTCCTGGATCAGATCAGAGGTCATCTAGGATCTCTGCTTCCATGGCCTTCCCCTCACCAATTCATCAACAGATAAATGCAAATGATCTCAAACATTTTCTTCAGTTCAAGAAGTCTCCAGATGTTCCTGAACCTCCAGCTGGATCAAAGAAGGATCCAGACCACATGTCTGGTCGACAGCAAATATGCTTTGGTGTTCCCAGCTTCTAGCAGTCCAACCCACAGCCTTGAAGCTGGAACAAACCAAACTAAGCACAGCTGCTCTTCCCTTGGTTGTGAACATCTTCAATCTGTCTGGGCTCAGTTTTTAGGAGCAGCTTCTTCATCCTGAGCTTCTCATTGCCGCTCTCTCTCTGGGACACGTCTGCCTAATTGTCCCAGAAGTCAACAGCTCCTCGTCTATGCTTTTGGTTGACTTCTGGAACCTCTGGGCACAACTGGGTCTCTCTCCTGAATAACCACACACATTCTCATTGTCCTCCATCTGTCATCTCAGAGCTCTGTTGTGCGCCGAGGTCCATCTATCTCTGTTCCTTAGCAGACATGTTCTGGACCATACAGCCTCTACTCTCACTCTGTGGTTTCCACTCTGACCACCATCTTGGCTCCAGGTTGGCACTCCTCTCATCACAGCCTGGAGGAAGGGGAACACACCTCAGCCATCTTTGGGTTCCTGCCTCTGCCTGCTGCATGGTCTCTGGAGCTGCTGAGCTGATGGTTGTGGGATTCTTGGTTCCCCTGTCTCACAGCACACATTGAGACACTTCCTGCTCCAAGTTGTCCATAGCCTGATGATGGATCCTGTTTCCTGAAACCATGATGTGGTTTAAAGCAGCCACAGTCGCCTTCTTCATCAAGCTCAGATTTTCTATTAAGGGATTTGATGCTTTTTATATTTAGAACATCAAGAAAGTCTTAACTTTTTCCTGAACATTTCTAAAGCTGCTAATGAAGTGTGAATTTGGTGGTTAACTAGTGGATCGGTTCTGATTTATGGTTCCAGGCTAAATACAGCAGTGGTTCTGGGGAGTTTTAAAGCAGCTGTAAGAGGACAGAGACCATTTGGACTCAGTTGTCTTTGTTTTCTTCTGTTAGCATTGGTTCAGTTTGATCAATATATCTTATTTGATATTTCTGTGGCTCTGAACACATGAAGGCTGTTTTCTGTTTTAGGTCCTTCCTTCAGGCCGCGAAGCTAAACAGCACATTTGGAGATTTAGAGCAGGAAATCAAGTCATTAGAAGCTCCCTTATGGGTTAGTTCAACACACATTTCATTTATAGGTAAAGTCAACAGCCACTCAATATGTCACTGCAGCTAAATGCTCTGCAATAAGAACACGAGCAGCAGCAGCAACCCCTTCCCAGCAGGCCAGCAAGGGCTGCAGAAGCCTGATGATCAACCCTTCAGTTAAGAATCACCTGGAACATGCAGGACAGTGCATCTCTCTCATGGTTCCTAGATTTCCTTATTCTTCTCCTTTTTATCTCAATATTCTTAGATGTAAGGCATCTGATCACACCAAAAGGCTGCAGCCCAACCTGACTTTAAAAGGAAAATTCCGTTTTTTAACACTTTTAGCCCATTTCTGTAGTGTCCAGGATGAAATCGTGATGATCGACACCAACATTTTGACAATTGGTCCTGTCTCTGCTATTTGGCTCATGCAGGAATCCCCCCCTGGCTGCTTCAGAATGGCTTCCGCATAGTGCATGTCGATAATGTCCTTAAAACAACCTTAAGCGTTCTTTTTTTAAATATGCTGCTCACGGATTGGTCAGCGCTGTTCAATGGCGTTCCAAAAAAAGTTTGCGTGAAAACCGTCCCTGTCTTGTTTTATTTAGCATTTTATAAATCCCAGAACACATTAATTTTCCATGAAACATCGCAACCGCATAAACTTCACGCTTCCCGTTCGAATCTGGACTGAGCGTTGCACACCTCAGACCACCTGGTTGCGGCGGCCGGTATCCTCTACCGTCAAACTCAAAGTCCAATATGTCCCTCCTCAAGAATCCACCTTTCGTATTCCATTTCAGAGTTTTTTAAAGGGTGTTTTAACAGAGAGCGTTAGCACCTCGGCGTCGAGATTACACAGAGTGAAGCCCGAAAAGACTACAACTAAGCGTAAACAGGCCCCATTTCCGTTTCCCGGTGGCGGGAGGGATGATGTGACTATTCAATAGAACTCAATGGGATTTACAAAATGCTAAATAAAACACTACAGGAACGTTTTTTTTTTCTTTCTGAACTTGTTTTTGGAGCGATCATTGAACAGCGTGACAACCCGGTTGAGGTAGTATATTTTAAAAAAAGAACGCTTAAGGTTGTTTTAAGGACATTATTGACGGATGCACTATGAAAGCCATTCTGAAGCAGCCAGGGGGGATTCTGCATGAACCAAATAGCAGAGACAGGACCAATTGTCAAAATTTTGGTGTCGATCATTCCGATTTCATCCTGGACACTACAGAAAACTTGGGCTACAAAGTGTTAAAACTGGAATTTTTCTTTAACATGTTTGTTTATGATCCAAAGTTTCTGCATCCTTAGCAGCCCTAAAATCTCTGCAGCAGGAATGTGTCAGGATCACCGTCTGACTCTGTGCTTCTCCTTCCTCTCCTCTTGTCCTTCTTCCTTTTTCTCTCTCTGCTCATTGTTTTTGTTGAGCACATGATGGTTTTCCTCTTTTGGTTGAGAGCCACTGGCTTCAACTAAATGGAAACAGTAGATTATGTGGCATCCAACTGCCAATGCCAGCAGACACATGGTCCTGCTTGGCATCAGCTAGCACCAATCGATCTATAGAGCTTCAAGGCCCGCCCATCCAGCCTCCTCAGCCTCTGGTACCAGTGGATCAGCTGCACTTCTCATTATAGAACCACTAAAAGCACTGGCAGAACTTCAGGGACTGCATCTGTGAATGGAGACAACATTATTATTGTCTGAGCTCCAGCTGCAGGATTGATGTCTGTGGATTTTCTGGTTTAAATGATGAGACAATGTTTTTGAGGAGAGAGGACAGGGCTGGGATCCGTCCAGTTTGGGAAATGGTTCTACATGGATGGCAGTGATGGGAATGAACTGGTGGCTTCATGGTTTTCCCATCTCTGGCTGACAGGCCTCTTCTTCCCTCTGCGTCTCCTTGCTTCATTTCGATGTCTCCTTCTTGTGACAATAACCGCTGCCATGTGTGCGCAATTACGCGATGCAGAGCCATTTGCACCTTCTTTTGAAACGTGTTAAATATAGAGTCAGATAACGTTAGCAAAATTGCGTTCAGGTTTGATAAATCACTTTCCTGCATGAGTGCTAAATTAATATATTTACATGTTCTCCCTCCCCACAAGGCAGCGCACTTTAAGCATGTATGCGCCCCATATTGCATATTCATTGCAGAAAAAGTACTAAATGGATAAGAGGTTGGTTTATTTAGCACGTTTTAAAGACCAAATCCTTTTTAGCACGCTGTTGATAGATCAGTTTGTACATTTTTTAAGCGTGCGCAGTGAAATAGCTCACGTTTTTATACACGCTAAACCTTTGATAGATCCGACCCATTGTGTGTTTCTGTCAGGTTCTTCCCCGTCTGTGGTCACACATGTTCCTGCTGAGGATCTGCTCGCTGTAGGTCTTTCCTCTGGCCTTCACACCCTGCAGCCTCCTCAGCTGTGAATCTGAAAACAGCTTCACAACTTCTAAAATCCCATCCCAGCTTTTCCCAGATCCTGATCTCAAAGCCCTCTTCAATAAATCATCTTCCTCTCATCATCTGTGATCCTGGACTCACATCTCGTCTCTCTTGCTCTTTTCCACCTTGTGTTCTGAGCAGGATGAAGCTCAGAGGCTGAATAGAGGCTTTGTTGGCCATCAGGCCGTCTGCTCCTCAGCGGCTCTGCTTCCAGCTCACTTTAGGAACCAGAAGCGACGTGTTAAAGAGGTGTTTTCTTTACTCAGGATAACCACAGGGAAAACATGAAACAATGCCAGAGCAGAGATGGACCACTCACTGTGATACAACGGTCTCTTTATATGAGCTCATCCAGCTCTCACACATACATCCAATGAGAAAACATCTGGCTCTGTCCAGCTTTAGCAAGGAGATGGCATTTCCACTCATCCTACATGAATCAGTGAGCTGTTCACACAGTGAGTCATGGCAGCACTATGGAGACAGACAGACACGCTTGGTGAGATAGCCTCACATTTATACACAGATTCACACACCCAAACACCCCCCCACCTGTCTGAAGCTCTGAGCTGGGCTGCTAAGTGTGTTTTGATAGGAGCTGGCTAATAACTGGCCCTAACATTAAGGCTGAAAGAGGCAGAGGAGGAAGACAGATGAAGGTCCACCTTCCTGTCAGGGAATCCTCTGCAATGCATCACCTGGCAGCTTCTCCTGGAAACACTCCTGTTCCCCATAATTATCACAAGAAGTCTTCAGCTCACTTGTTAATTACTGCTGGTAGGTCCAGACTGGGGCTAAGAAATCAAAATGGAAACCAGAACCTGTCCTAATGTGGCCAAGGAGACTGGGAATGAGAGAAGAAGAGTAGTAATTTCTGATGAAAATAAAAAAAAAATGCAGAAATCATATCTCTCCTATCCTGGCTTCTCTTCATTGGCTTCCTGTTAAATCCAGAATAGAATTTAAAATCCTCCTTCTCACATATAAAGTCTTAAATGGCCAAGCTCCATCTGATATCAGAGATCTGATTGTTCCTTATGTTCCTAACAGAGCACTTCGCTCTCAATCTGCAGGTTTACTAGTGGTTCCTAGAATTTCTAAAAGTAGAGATGGGAGGCAGATCTTTTAGTTATCAGGCTCCTCTCCTGTGGAACCAACTACCAGTTTTAGTCATGTGAGGCAGACACCCCTGTCTACTTTTTAAGGTAGGCTTAAAACTTTCCTTTTGATAAAGCTTATAGTTAGAGTGGCTCAGGTTATCACTGAGCTATCTCTATAGTTATGCTTACTATAGGCTTGGAGACTGCTGGAGGACATAGGGACCCTCATTTCATCATTCTGCTTTGTTCTATCTCTCTCTATATATAGCTTTTCTCCCACTCTGCAAAATCTGTTATTTAAATCTCTAACGTTCTGCTCTCTCTGCTTTTTCTCATAGTAGCTTCATCTGGTCTGTTCCTGTTTTGGCTGTGACTCCATCCTGGAGATAAATATCAGCTGTGCCAGCTGTCATCAACACCCTTGTTTATAGATGCTGGAGATCGGCCTGTTTTCCAGTGTGGTCCTGTTTCTCTGACTGTGACTGGCTGGATGTGCTCTCTCTTCATCCTCTGACATGGAGGCTGGCTCGTGGGCATGTCTGCCTGGCTGTGTGTTTCCTGGACCGCTGCTTTTGTATCTCTGCTCCTGTCTCCTTGAACCCCAGTCGGAGCCTCGGCAGATGGCCACTGACACTGAGCCTGGTTTAGCTGGAGGTTTCTTCCTGTTAAAAGGGGAGCTTTTCCTCTCCACTGTCGCTTAAAGCATGCTTAGTGTGAGGGAATTGCATTCGAGATTCAATAAGTCGATGCAATCAGCTGGGTTTCCTTAGATAGAAAAAACTTTGAATCAATTTGACTGTATGATCTGGTGAACTGTAAAGTGCTTTGAGATGACATGTTAGGAATTGGCTATATAAATAAACTGAATTGAATTTAATTAGAACAGCAGGAGAAGCTTTTATTGGTTCCATTTCCAACTAATCTATGAGGTCAGGTGAGCTAGCATGAGAGGGTTACAGCAAGACGCGCTCTGTTACATCACCCAGGAAACAATCAGACAGAGAAATTTACGTACCACGATAGAAATTTCCATCTGATCTGCTGATCCTTCATATGGCTGTATTCATCTCTATCAGCGGCTGGAACATGGCTTTTGATTTTACTCTGAAAGGTTCTGGAGCCAGAGCCTTCCGGGAAGAATGTTAGAGCAGGTAGATATGCAGGGCACAGCGTTGGGATCAGTCATACGTGTTCTGTGCAGGGAGGGGAGCCTTATTGGCCTCTCAGGGAGGTAAGGCTAATTGAAACAGTCAAACAGCAGATTTAATTGGTGCTGATTGCCTTTAAAGTCCAGCAGAATCATTCTCACTTTGGTTTCTCCTGGTCTGGAGATCCACTGGGAAAGATCCTAGCTTGTTTCCTCTGCATTTGTATTTGGATCACTGAACATCAACACGGCAGTCAGCAGGACTTTGTCACAGTTCCTCTTGTGCTCTTTAGTGGCTTCATGTAAAAACACGTCCACCTCTCTGCCCAGGATTATCCTGGTTGTTTCCCTCTTTGTTCTCAATTCAGAGGAGACCTAATGTTTGTCAGGTGTTCTGATGTTCAGTTGGGTTGATGATGTTTAGAGTGGTGGTTCCAGTCAGGCGGCTGTGAGTTTAAATGGAGCTCTGTTTGTTTTCCCTGTCAGGTTAGGAACAGTAAAGCGGTTTTTGTTCTGGTCGCAGCTAAAGTGAAGAGATTCTAGTGTCCATCTGTTGCTCTCTGGTACTGACTATACAGGCCACACCAAATCAACCCAGACCATGCACCAGCTCTCTCATCAGCCAATCAGAGACGTTCAGATTCCTTTGTGTCATCAGACATCCATCAGCCAGGGGGCGCTCTTAAAAATATTTTAGTTTGGTTATAGTCAGTTTTATGTTGAAAAAAAAAGGTTTGTCTTGGCTGCCTTTACAATTTCGAATAACAACCAGATTCTTTACCAGACTGACTGCTCTAGCCTAAATATTACAATTGCTGGGTTTAGAAAGCTGCTGTGCAGTTCATCATTGCTGTTGGACAGAAAAGTTTGATTTATAGAATTCAAGTAAACTTTTTGAATTCATGCCCTACTTAAAAAGGTGTCTTACGAAAGCTGTAAAAATAGTAGATTTAGTTCAATACATTATATTGGTTAATATAGCAGACACAAGTTAACAAAATGTACAACAAAGAAATGGTTTTATACATACAAGGTTTCCATCTCAAAGCAAATGTTTCCTGATGTACCATGAATTATGCATTACACACATATCAATAAAATCTTCATTGCTCCAAATAAATAAATAAATAACTGTCATGATTGGTTCTGAATCAAACCCACATGCAGAACACTACCAGGAGACAGATGAAAAGTTTAACAGAGTTTATTAAATGTTTGCACAAAAATAAGACTGCGTTCAGGAAACAGGTCCAGGGCTGGATTCTCAGGCGTCTGCAGAGATGACAGTTTGGTTAACCAGGAGGATTGGAAACGTTGTTTGTTTTCAGATGTTTGCAGACTATATACTTGGAGAGTTTCTGGCTTTCTTCTCAGAGGGCGGGAACCGGTTGGGTCCAGAGACTGTTGGTTTGACAGAGTGCTCAGCAGGTGCAGCGTCTAACTTCTGACTGATCAGACCTTCGATTGAGGGGTTAGCTCTCCTTCCGAAAGCAGCAGGTCGAATACAAAGTTAGATCTTCAGGTTTTTGGCTCTCTAGGGCAGGCAGGCAGATTCGGGTTAAGCTCTCCCAGAGCTTCAGCACGAAGACAGGTTTTCCTAGGAGCGACAAGACAAAGACTGGTTAGAATTCAGTTTTCTCTAGGGGACAAAATCAAAAGACAAAGAGGCTCAGGTTAAGCTAACCAAACTTAGCTAACACTGCGGCGTCGAAGAAAGTTGTCTGGCATCTGCTTAAGTAGAGGGTCCTCTAATGGGCTGGCGAGCTCCAGGTGTGCTGGTGAGCTCCAGCCCAGAGAACCCACGGCGCACTCTGCTGGGGAAAGGTGGAACAACTCCAGATCCCAACAATAACAAGGATATTATTTTTCTACTTTGGCAATATTTACTTTATTTCAATTTCCCCCCCTGGTTACCACTGCTCAGGGGTCAAAGTAGATTAAAATGTATAGTTTTGATATAGAAAAAGAAATACAGAGAGAACCTACATAATTGCCTTGTAGTTTCATAGCAATCCAGACCTATTTTGAATGAATGTGCTAACTAAAATGTTGACATATTCTTTGTCCAGAATAAGTTATTCAGGTTCATTCTGTTCAGGTTCTCTTTTGCTGCTTGGCTTGTCTTCAGCTAGAAGCCCATGACTGCCCTGTTTTCCAAACACACACTGATATGCTGCAGGCACACAAAACGCACTTATACAAGTTGTCCTTCATGCATACATGTGCTTGAACATTGAAATGGTTTGAAATGGTTTCCATGTGCCAGTAGGTGATGACTGCTCAGTGTGAGCCTCACCATCAGTCCATGTTTAGCTGCTCCACCAAGACTTTACCTGCTGCACACACACTGCAGGTTGTAGCCAGGACTGTTGACATTTGTGTTTAATGTTCCTGGTTAGTGGCCACGCATGGCTGGATGCTGATGATAGCACCCAGAGGGCATCACAGCACAGGCAAGGTGATGCTGAGTTCAGGAGTCTGGATAATTTTCCTGGTTTCTTCCAACTGCCTCAGTCTGCTTCCAGGACATCAGCCAGGACTCCAGGAGGGACCCATAGAGTCCTGAGGAGTCTGGTCACTATGGGTGCTGCCTCACCGTTTACTATCCAGAGCCTCTAACAATAACACAGTACCCTGAGTTTATCCAGTCCTAGAAGTCAGTCACACAGCCCTCTTCCAAACCTTGGTGATCTGGAACCACATGTTCAGCAACAGGTTACTTATCTTGGTGTTACCATGGATTCTGGTTTTGAAGTCATAGGGAAGTCATATTTAAATGTCAAATCATTGTGGCTTAAACATGTATATAAAGGTACTCTTTACCAGACATTAGAAAATTTCTATTTAATAAAAAATCTTTCTTAAAATCTGTGGGTTTTTTCTGTTCTCTAATGCAGGCCAGTTAGGTATACGTCAGCATGTACACCTGAATTCGGCCAATTATATATCAACGCTCATCTGTCAATACAATTTTTTCGGTTATAGCATCTTGATTCATATGTTGCAGCTAATATTCAAATGAGAAATAATAACCATTTACTTTCCCATTGAGTTTATGTCCCAGTGTTCACGGGGATGGGCGTCTGTGTCTTCGACGAGGCGTAGAGAGCTAACAGAACTGGCAGCGTTGCGAGGCAGGAGGCTCAAACATGTACAGCTGGAAGCCTTCTACACCCAACCAAGCTTCTGCCACCCACGAAAAGTCCTCTTCCACAACATCTCTTAAGTCCCCGCTTTTTCCTTCTCTAATTAAAAAATTTATGATGGAGGAGACTCATCCACGACCTCCGACACAAAACTTCTCCTCTTGCATGTTTCCACTGTCCATAGCGTTCCTTGACAGTTTTGTTTCTAAGTCACCAATTTAGTGCTACTTGACCCTAATATAATATCCTATTGTTAACCTAATAGCACTATGTTGCTAAGTGGTTAGCAAGATGCTTCCGATAAAACCGGCGACAACCAAACCAGTCACATTCACTTTATTCACTCGTGTTAACTGGGGCACCACTCAGGAGAATTCGGAAATGCAACAGTTGGAACAGCTGCTTCCCTACGACTTTGGGTCAAGCAAACAGCTCAGTTGTGTTTTACACTCTTTACTCCACATTACATTACTTCACCTTAGAAACACATTAGAAAAAAATATTAAACTTTTCATTTTTTTGACCTGTAGTTGTAATGTTAGAAGCTGAAGCTACAGAAACGAACCATACTGCAGAGAGTTGAGAACAGATCAGAGTGAGGAAAAGTTCTTGTCTTTATCAAAGTGTTATCTAGATAATAAAGGTCATGGTTGAAGAGCAGCATGGGTGAAACTGCCTGACTCTATTTCCTGCTACCAAACACTCACATCTTTCACCACCCTAAAACAAACAAACAAACAGCCCCTTTAAGTTGGTAATCACTCCACTAAATACAAAGAATAGATTAAAAATAATAGTTCCTTCAAAAATTGAAGATACCTCCAATGTAAATGACAATTTTGGGTATTTAGTGACCTTACTAAATAAATCTCATCTTAGGCCGTCGCTCTGCTGTTTATCCACATGTTTCACATCTGTATGTCTTCACCGTGTCCAGCCTGTGTATCAGCTCTGCCAGCGTCGAGCCAAAGGCAAATTTCCACATATGTCCTCAATAACATGATGATTCCCCTCCAATCCCACTGATCACCGTCACTGTAAACATTCATCTGCTGTTCTGTACACAACCTGAGGCTCTGAACTTGCTGCTCTATCAGACAAGAGCTAAATGCTGTTAGAAGAGTAGAGTAATAGATCAGAGATTATACAGATGCAATCTGGGTGTTTATAGGACTAATTAATGCTGGAGATGAACTGAAGGAGATCAACATAATCCCTCTGGATGACCAGAAAACAGAAGAAATAATTTCTCTCTGGTTTCCTGGTGTCTTTAATATGTCCAAAAGATTCTCCTCCCTTTCAGCTTCATTCCCTCAGCAACGAAATATAAACGATTCTTTGTTTATGATATCAAAAGTTTTCATCTCCTCTCAGAGCTCAGGCCTCCCATCACTTTTCTCAGCAGTGAGTCTTTTCTTGCCTTTAGACCAGAAGCACTGAGCCACCGGGTCTGATAGGTCCTTTAAACGGCCTTCTCTGCAGGCCTCAAATCTGCTCCATTATGGGGCTAAAGTTTTCCAGGGAGGAACCAGAGAATCACCTTGAATCTGAGCAGACAGATAATCCTTCAGCTCTATTTAAACTCACAAACTCAAGGCACCATTCCTCATAATTAGCTTCTACTAAAACTCACAGTAAATACCTCTAATCCTGACCTGATTATGACCTTCCATGCCCAAACACAGTTAGATGCAACCTAAAAAGCAGCTTCAGTTTAGTGTGATGGAATAAAGTAAAGGTCCTGGAAGCATTAAGGAAGGATCTCAGCTGAAGTGTCTCTGAAAGCAAATTTTCTCTCTTTTCTCTCTTGATATAAAGACATCAGATTGAGGTTTATCTGGGAATCAGCAGGAGGAGCAGCTGTCCAGCTGTTGGTTCCTGTTCAGATTGTTTCAATGGGAAGATTTAAAGATGGACTAAAGAGAAGACAGGAGTTCTAGAGCAGCATAGAGAATAAAAATGAAATACATGAAAATACAGAAAACATAAACCTGCAGCATGACCAAAGTACTGGACAGAACAACCTGGATAAATCAGGACTGTAAACAGAAGAATCCAGCAGAAAACAAAGAGAAATCTGGAGCTTAAATAGCAGGTGAAACAGGTGAGTGACATGAGTGTGATAAACAGGCACAGGTGGCTGAATAAGCTTGAAGCAGAGAGTCTGAATGATCGGAGACGCAGAGAGAGTAATAAACATGAATGAAGATGAACAGAGAAACACAGAACCTATCAAACCAAGGAAGAAGCTGACAGAGATGGAAAAATACATAAAACCCAATTTACAAAGACTAGAACACAAAATTAAACAAAAGAAACACAAATCATGAAATGATAAGGCAAGAAATATGGAACAATAATGAGGAAGAGATAAAGAAAATAAGCAACGAGGAAAACAAGAAACTTAAACAAACCCAAACACTGAGAAGCGGTGAAATATATTTATCTTTCAGCAGTTAAAGTGACCTTGGACTCTTGAGGACTGAGCCTCTGGTTCTCCTCCTCTAACAACTGGACCTGTTTCTGATGATACCATAAACAAGGTATCAGGCTTTAAGATCCTTTATCTGAAAACATCACATCCAGTCAGAACAACCTAAATCCATCTGGTTCTTAGGGTATTTTGGTCGTCTGTCCAAACAGTATTTCATCAATCTCACCCGCTGTGGTGTTGCTACATCGTTTCTCAGATTCTCATCCATCAGCAGCAGTCAGAGGCTGATCTTCTCCCTGGTTCTAAGCTGCAGGGTCAGAGGCTGCTGATCATTACTCATAATGCAGCCAAGCCTGTATGGTGAACAGAGGCACAGAGGACAGGGTGAGCCTCTGATATCTTTAGTCATCATGGGATGATTTAAAGTGTCTGGCTGTTTAAGGATCAACCTGAATAATCGTCACTGGGGCCAAAAACCAGCTGATACTCAATCAAAAAGCCTGAGTGCTGACAATGGATTTAGGGAAGTTCAATGAACGATCATTTTCAGACCAAAATACATCAAATCTACTAGAAAAAAGTCAGAACATCTCAGTGTTTAGATGTTAGTTAACAGGCTGGGAGAGTTAAGCAGCAAAATCAGCTTCTTCTTCTTCCGACACATGAGGAGGATGAAGATGGGCTGAGGAGAGATAATTCAACATGACAGAACTTTATTCAGACAGAAGAACAGGGTGTGTTCGGCTGCTGCTCCATACAGCTGGACACGGTTTGGGTTTTTAGTTGTCAGCATGATCGCTGCAGAGGAAAGCTCTTTAATGAGAAGAAGTCGCTGCTTCTTTCTCCAGTTTGGTGAAATGAAGGGTTTTCATGTCCAGCTTCAGTAATATAACCCGACATCATCAGTCTTTATTAGCAACACCTGAACCACTGAATATCTGCTGTAAGCTCATCCGTTAGAAGCCAGTTATTAAACCTGTCTATCTTCGCCCCTCTTACGAACCACTCCTCTCCTCCCTGGTCTGATCTCTCACTCAGCCTGGCTTTATCCTGTCTACTTTCAGCTGCTAGCGTTAGCGTGGCTACCACAGAAAAAGAGCAAAACACTGCTCTGGGAGGCTCTCAGAAAAGTGTTTTTGAGGTTCGGAAAGAGTTTGCATTCAATTGTCAAGATGAGTCGCTTACGTTGATGATTTGTTTATTTGGCCCGTCTATCACTCAACCAATGGTTTTTCCCACTTAAAATTACTTCAACGATAGAAAGAAATAGAAAACTTTGAATCAATTGTATGATCTGGTGAACTGTAAAATGCTTTGCTATGACATGTGTTGTGAATTGGCGCTCTATAAATAAACTGAAATTAATTGAATATTGATGCCAGATCAGGACTGCAGTTCTCCTCAGTGATGTAAAGCCACTCTCCTTCCTTTCATTCAGCCTTTTCCAAACATACATGTCTGCCTTCAGATAGACACGTCCACCTGATGACTTGTTTCGCTCTGTCAGCCTCACTGTAACGAGACTCTTTCAATCAGGAGCTCAGAAATAATCCCCCTCAGGCCTCCTCTGACCAACTCTAAACTTAGTTTTAGTCTCTTCTACCTCTGCTTCCAGCCTGCCTCTGATTTATGGATGTTTTCATTTCCTCCTTATGTTCAACCACACAGTGGCATACATGCTGCTGGATGGCCAAAAACAGCCCACTGAAAGCTCTTAGACAGACGCTGCTCTGCTGCTCCCTCACTCATTCATTTTATGGTCCACTTCCTCTCAGGAGTTCTGGGAGTTTCTGACTCTCCTCTTTGAGCTGCTGTAAAGCTTTCCTCTTACAGTCCAACATGGAGGTGAAGTGGCATCAGATGTAGGAGTTTGTCCTGAAATCGAAGGGTTGATGGTTCAAGCTTCCAGTGCCATAGCGTCCTTGAGCAAGACAATTCACCTACATTGTCTACCGATGGTGGTTAAAGGCACTCAGTGAGCCCCAGGGCAGCTGTAGCTACAATGTTGTTTGAATGGATAAAAGACTGAATGAAGTGTAATGAGCTTTGGTCAATCTCCTGAATTGAAAAAGCACTATATAAGTAAGTATATAAGTCCAACATAGTGTGAGGATAAGTTGTGCTGCAGCAGTGGGAGGAAGTCCTCTGACATGACTGACCAGGCCCTCAGCGGTCAGGATGGATCCGTTTGTGCTCAGTTGTTCTTTCTAAACAAATCTGTAGAAAATCCTCAGAGTTTTGAACAAAGAGCTGAAAACTAAAACTGAGTCTGAAAAAGAAAGTAAAGAGAAGAGCAGAGAAAGAGCAGAAGGATCTACAGAGCAGTAGATGGTGAGAGGAGCCATCAAATGACCACAGTCAGCAGCAGATGTGGGCCTGAATCTACAGAGATGGAAGGAGATAAAGCTTGGCTCTGGGCCCCGTTCAGGCCGTCCCAACATGGCCCCGGGGCCATAAACTACAAGCTAGTTATAGGAAACCTTGGAGAGCCTGTAGTTACTGAACAGAGGACAGAGGTGGTGATTGAAGAGGGGGTCTTTTCCTCTTTCTCTTCGGTCCAGGAGCTCCGTCAGCTGGAACAATATTGGTGTTGGCGAGGGCTGCGGTGATTGTGTCCATTTAGGCTGAACATTTGTAAGATCTAAACAATCCCTTTCCTCTCTGTTCCTCTCTCTGCTTTCATTGATTCATCCTTCGGTTTGAAGCTGATATTTAAAGAGCCACCAGGTGCTGTTTAAAGCAGTGATTCATCAGCTCCATGTCAGATCACCTAACCTGCAGCTCCATTGATCATCCTGGCATCCCTGCCTCCCAATGTTTCCCCTTCAGCTCCTTCCATCAGTACCTGGCCCTCTCCCAGAATCCCTGAACATCCTGACGGCTCTCTGTGCTTCCTGACAGTGAGTCTGTTGCTCTGCCTGACATGCAGACCTCTCTGCTTTCTGATTGGCTGCTTTAAAGTTTGACAAACACGTGGACTCACTTATCTCCCACCTTGGGGGTCTCTGAGTCTGACTTCATCCATTCAAATGTTTTTCTAGCTCCCTGTCTCTGCACTAAAGAACTGAACCATTAGAAACAGATCTTCAGAGGTCCTGAACCTGTCCTCTGCTTCAATTATCTAATCATTTCATTTTTTAGCAGAAATGCTCACAGAATGAGGGGAGGAATAGGTGACCTGAAAACCTCCATTTTATTCTCCCAGGGAACTCCTGTGGAGGCCGAGCTTCCAGCTTATACATCAATCTTCTTTATTTTCCTTCCACACTTTTATATCTGCTCATTTCCACCATCCTGCTGCTGAGTTATTTTTGACACTTTGTGGTATAAAAGCGTAGCTTTCCACTGGGCCAGCCGCATGTTTGAAGGCTGAATCTGTCCTCCTCTGTGGTGAATCAGCAGCATCCAATAAGGCAGGTTAGCTGACTGGTTTTCTACTGGCTGACTGCACACAGAGCATATCTGCTGTGGTCTGTGCAGCTGAGGCTCTCTGCTCTCCATCAGTGAAGATCTTAGCTGCCACCATCACTGCAGCTCGGTGTCTTTGCTCTCCAAATGTTTCCTCAGACCTCAGGACAAATGGCTCTCTGAAGCGGCCATATTGGCTTCCAGGATCTAAGTGTTCTCAGACCGTCCTGCCTGATCTCCATCCTGCTGTGTTATCACATGGTGTTTCATTAGAGCAGGAATGCTCATGTTCAAGGCCAGGAGCCATTAGACAATGTGAACCATTCCTGTGTCAGATAGGCACCAGATGAAAGCCTGGCAAAGAATAATAAGGCAGCACTGGGAAGGATTAAAGATATCTTCATCATCCTCAGAAAGGTCCTTCATCCGCCCTCTCTGAAATTACATCTCATCCTGTTAGAAATGTGGTTTGACTGCTGGTTCCACTTTAAACGTCCAGTTACAACAGAAGGAGGGGAACACAAGAGCAGAACCTGATGTGAGATCTAACATGTGAAACAAGATGTCAGATAAAGGCAGAAACATTTGGTCCAAACTTCAGAACCAGTCTGGTCTCTGCCCCCAAACGTCTCCTTCCAGTGATCAGACCTGAGTGCAGTGACCTGAGGTGAGCCTCATGCTGAGCTGGATGGTGTTCTGGATGTTTCAGTCAACATTACTGGGCTGAAATGGGACTGAATGAAGGGGAGGAAACATTTATAAATGTCTCCAAATGTTCACAGCAGATCAAACCAGGAGACACATGACATTGCCCAAGCTACCATTAAGAAACCATTGTTAACCTGCTGTTTGTTGGAACTCAGGAATATTTGGAAGAGATTCAAAGGGTGATTTAAATCCTAGGGAAACATTTCAGTCTGAGGTCCATCTGTCCTTAACTGTGATTTTTGAAAATCTTTCTTTATTAGACATCCTCCATGATCTCCCCACTATAAGGCAGCTTCATGAAAGAAGATGAAATCAGAACAAACCGACTTACAGAATGTTTATGTCTCCAACAGCATTATACCATGACTATGGTCCATTGTGATTCATCTTTCTCTTGTTTATTGGAGGTTTCTGAACCTTAATTATCCGTTTCTGCCTCGTTAAAGAGGGAAAACACTAAATGATGGGGTTCTCTTTGAAGAATGACCATATCCAGACTTTATCGTTCCTCATTGATCATGTCTGAGAACAATGAGAGTGCTTATAGTTTTAGAGGCAAATGAGAGACAACTGAACATCTGCTGGTCATTTCAGCTTGTGGGACCATCCTGCTGGTTGTAACAACAGTGAAGAAGAGACTAAATGGTTTTATTAGCAGCAACCAGAGAGCTGAATCAGCCGACATGGAGAGCTGCCAGCAGGGAGTCAACATGATGAAGTCATGACCTTGAAGTGAGTACAGAGTGGCCAGCCCTGCTAAAAATACCGGTCAACCCAGAAATGCCAATTAGCTCACACTTCCTTCTTGGATCTACAGCCACTACTGCCAAACCTCCACCAGTATCTAGTCAGCTGATGTTCCAGGTTCAAGGGGAGTGTGGCCTGGTGGTTGGGGCATTGCGCTTGGAATCCAGAAGTTCTGAGGTCAAGCCCCACTCCCACCGACTGCTTCTCTTGGTCCATGAGAAAGACCCTTAACCCCACACTGCTCTGTTGCACAATGGCAACCCAGTGCTCCCTGAAGGGATGGGTTAAATGCAGAGAGGTTATTTCGTTGTCCTGTACTCGTGACAGTGTAATGACTATAAAAGAAAAACAAAAAAAGCTCAATACAGGTTCTGATGAGGCTCGTTTGACAGATTAAAGAGCCTTTGGAAAATAAAAAACCTTTAATCAGGTATTAAACAAATTTATCATTAAGCTCATATTGAATAAAAAAAAAAAGATTTGTTGATACGTGTCAAGGTTTGGTTGAGGTTTAAGGGCCCAAATGCAGAGGCAGAGAGGCTGAGGAGATTTCTTGCAGTTTTATGGGGAAAAAACAAAGGCAGGAATCCAAAAAAAAACAAGTAATAACGTAAAACAAACCAGAACTATGGAGACATCTATGAAAACTAAACACAAGGAGCCAGGGAGAGACGAGGTAGGTAGACAAAAGCATAGGAAGACAGCAATGACAAGGAACCAACAGAGTGACAGCAGAGGGAAAGTATATGTAGCTGACTGAGACAAAGGCAGAGTTAACGAGTGGAGAAGGAGCAGGTGTGAGAGGAGACAATGAGGGAGCCAAGGGGTAAGGAACACACACAGGAGGGCAACAAAGGAAAAGGAACGAATAACCTGAAAACATAAATCTAGAAACTACAACAAAATAGGAATTAAACCAATAAAACTAGAAAACAAGGAAGGAACAAAAGTAAAAGCACAAGCAGAACCAACACCGTGACAAAACCAAAGAGAAAATTAAATGATGTTACTCATATTTTCCAAGGTTCTTCAAAGAGCTGTGAGAAGGAAGGTTCTGCTGTAGCTGTCAGTATTACAGCGGCTCTGAAGAGTCCTCTGACTAAAAACCCTCAGTCTGATGAAGATAAAGCTGATTATTAGTCTGATATAGTAATCCGATCTACTAATAAACTAACTCTCATATTTTCATTAGTTTTCAGCAGACCTGTTTGTCTTTATTTAGATATGTTCCTCTCCTACTGGTTCTTTATTCTAAGGCTCATATCAGAAGGTGAGGGATGTCACACCCTTCCATTTACTCTACATCCTATCAAGCTTCATATTCTGTTAGATTTTCCACTCACAGCTTTATAAGCTCTGTGTTTGGACCATGTCTGCTAACTTTAATCAGGGTCACTTTCCATGTCTCAGCTCCATCTCTGTTTTGTTTATTCTCCATGTTCTCTCTCTGGTTCCACTCTGTCCTCTACATGACCTCTGTGACCTCAGTTTCTCCTCTTCTTCTTTACGACCTAAACAGCTTCCAGTTTTCTTGGAACATTTCTGGACCTCAACAGCCCTTAGAGAGACTTATGTGTGAAATAAAAGAGGAGAAGAAGCCCTGGATGTTCTAATAACAGGTCCTCTGTGTGAGTCCCGCTGAATGGCTTCTGAGCCTCTTGGATGTGGCTGTCAGACTGAAAGTTGGCCTGTAATAAAAGGGCTGAAACTCTGGAAGCTACAGATGCTTTAGAATAGCTTCTAAAGCATAGTGTGGAAGGTGGCAGGCGAGTTGTTCTTCTTTTTGAATGCAGCAGCAGTTTCTGGTTCAAACAGAACCTCTGAGATGAGACTCTAAGCCCTTATAGCCCTGGGATCAGATGGATGGAGACATCAGTTACTTCTGACACAAAGGGACCTTTAGCAACCAAAGACTTCTAGCATTCTACCACCATGTACTGTAAGCCTATAGAGTTGGTTGGAGTCCATTTCCCTAAGGCTTTATGTGAGGACTAAAAAGTTCCCCCAGTCTCTTCTCCCCAGTTAACCCAGTTTAAATACTGGGACAACTGCTGCAGAGACTTATTAAAGGAGGAAAGCATCACTTGGACCAAACCAGCGGAACATGCCCTGGTCAGAAGGTCACTGTAGATACCAGAGCAGACATGTACTGTAGGCTGAAACAGAAGCTGAATGCAGTCAGAACCATCAGAACCTGAACTTCACTTCATTCCAGAACCATGATCGTCTCTGCAGACGTCTGTAGTTCCAGCTGTGTGGGAGGAACATTTGTAGAACTCATACAGAACAGTTTGGGCTGGAAGTGTTTGGAGAATGACTTCATTTTTCCTGCAGGAAAGGATTCCTGTTATATTGATGCTGTGAATACACACTGAAGGAGCAGACAATCTTTAGGCCAGAGCTACAGATGAAGGTATGAAGGAAATGTTCAGGAATTACAGCTTTTAAAATTAATTTCATATTTTAACCAAAGTAGCTTTAAGAACAGATGAGACATAATACATTTATCCAGGTTCAACCTGTAGACAAATATGACTGAGATGCGATTGGTGATTCTTGAAGCTGTTCACAAGAACCCAACTGCAAACGTCAGAGAGGAGAGGGATGTTTGGGTCTCCCTCTAGATCTTGTTATCTGGTTGATCTGATGTCAGAGAATAAAAACAATGGATGGATGATTTGTTCTCTTTGTTTCTTTCAGTTTCTCTCAGTTCAGTATTTTGTTCTCCTCTTTCTACTAACTATCCTTGAATTAAAGTTTTTCCATCATAGTATGCTGTGTTTTCCAGAACCCTACCAGAACACTGAAGAGCAGCAGTTCTCCTGCCTCCCCTCAGATTATATGAGCTGCAGATCTTCTCTTCCTTTTATTCCAAGTTGAGCTAATAATGGCTGACAGGATGGAAAGCATCCCACTCCTCCCTGGCTGCTACCATCCCTCCTCCTCATCCCTCCATCCGGTCCTGTAGTCTGGATGTAGAATCAGGCAGAAAGGGCTGCTAATGGTTCATACATTTGGTGCCACCAGCTGAACAAATGTTACAGCATCAAACCTCAGCTCTGAGCCCAGACCATAATACTCCATTTATCCCTGACTGCCATGTCCGGTTAACTCTACAGATGTTGTCTTCATTCACTCTGAGGAGCAGAACCTCCCAGTCAAAACGAGGATGGTACTAGAGCTGTCAGCACAGACTCCTACAGTTTTGGCCCTGGATGTCATGATCTTGGCACTGATGACTGGCTTAATTGCTCATTTCATGCACCTCTTTACCTCTGGCTGTTTGGTGCCAGCTTATTCTTGAGCCTTTGGTGTGAGGGTTTTCTAGCATTTCTAAATGTGTTCTGATTGCCTGATCCTGACCCATTTTTGTATGCAGACCTTTGAACCTGCCTGCCCCTGTCTGATCTGTTTACCTGACCTGTCTTCGGATTCTGTTGGATTCTTCTGTGGACTGAACCTGCATTAACCTCTTGACTTCGCCCTCTGGATTATCCTGCCTTCCTCTATCATCTTTTGGGATCTGATCTCCTGCCAGTTCTGTTTTCTTCAAGGCTTTGGCGTCTAGAACTATCTGGCAGAGTCTGTGGCATCTTGTCAGCCAACCGATTGGAATCATCCTCGTTCTCTCGGCACAGACTGAACTGTTAAACCAGGTTAGTGACTCACGAGTTCATAATCATGCTCTGTCTGATTATTGTTGTCACTAACCTGTGTTTCTTTCCTGTCGATGTTCCTGCCTCAGATGCCCTAGCCACAGCCACAACAGATCCACTCTGGCAGTTTTAATTAAATGCTTTTGAAGCTATCCCACTGTATTTCTGGCTTTAATACTGGGTCCTCTATTCTGAGTCATTACACCTGGGCCCTTGATGCCGGGTCCCTCACTACAGCAGGGCCTCACAACAGGTGTTTTCACTGTGAGTTTATTCCTCTTTGCTCCACCTTCACTTTCCTTTCCTCTCTGAGTGAGATGAGTTGTGATAGGAGGGAAAATTGTGGGTTGTTGTTTCTTCCATTGGTGGTTTACTGATGGCGATATGTGGCGTCTGGAGGACCTGGTGCTGTTTCACTACTTTAATCAGTCTGGAGACTCGGTGACACTTTATCTTCAGATCTACTCACCAAACTCTGGTCAAATCAGTTGTTGGCATTTGTTTTCCAGCTTCTGGGTTGCAGTTCTGACCAGTCTGAGAGGACTTACATGGGTCAGTTTAAAGCTTGGCAGCTTTGCAGCCGCCTTCGGCTGCGTGGCACACTTGCTAAAGTTTTATCGCATTACTGTAAGACATTTCCAGCCTGGAAAAAGGGCTCAGACTGCTCTGCAGACAGCTTTCTCAGACAGAGATGTTTTGGATCTTCTTCAGTGACTGCAGTCACACCTTAGATTTACACTGGCTTAAATGGACCCGTCTCCTTATTTCTCTCTTTGTGGCTCTGTTTTACCAGATACCTTCATCACAGTGTTTGGGTGTTTATCTGGTCCAGATTTGGTCATATCTTCAGTCAGACTCATTTGGAAACCCTCCAAGATCCAGCCTCTACTCAGCTCCTATTGGAGGAAACCAGAATTATTCTGATATGACCTGACTGACTAATAAGGCAGATACTTGATCCTTGTGGTATGAGGATCCTTCCTTCCTTCCTGCTCGGAAGCTTTATCCTTGAATCAAGCTCTAACTAATATGTTGCTGTTTGTAGAAGCAGGGTTTCTATGACTGATATTCTTAATTTAATCCTTTCATATGGATCAGTCCATCCAATCTGGATCATCTTATTGTCTGTCCCCACTGTCTTATGACAGCAGAAGATCATTTGGGTCTGGGAGAATAATTCTTCTGGTTCTTCAGATGCTCAGGTTCATTTATTCTGAGGAGAAGCAGAAGAAAGCTGAAGAAGAATGTAGATCCTGAAGTTTTTGGATCCAATGAGGAACCAGATAATCAGGATCTTCTTCAGCTGGACTGACAGACTGAAATCCTTTGCTTGGATCTAGTCTGTATCAAACCTGGACCCCTTTTCCTCTGAATCACTGAGACGGCAGCTTGGTGAACAGAATGATTAGCTTTCATAGTTTTACTTAGAGCTTTATCAGCGAGCAGACTGTTTATATTGAGCTACAGGAGGAACCAGGAGGAGGTTTTGGTTTTAAACCTTCAGAACCTGTCTGATCCCTTTCAACAGGACGTCACCAACACTCCACTCAGATTCTTTATTGTGGTGATGCCAACCTTGAAGATATCAGTTCCAGTTTGATGTCTTTTTACAGGAGAAATGCAGATGAACGGTGGATGTTTTCCACTGTGAGGCAGAGGCTAATAATCCCAGATGATGAGGAGGAGGGAGTTCTGGTGCTGAATGAGGAGATTAACCACAGGAGAGACGGCAAAGACC
This sequence comes from Cyprinodon brontotheroides, assembly GCA_018398635.1. Classification (NCBI taxonomy): domain Eukaryota; kingdom Metazoa; phylum Chordata; class Actinopteri; order Cyprinodontiformes; family Cyprinodontidae; genus Cyprinodon; species Cyprinodon brontotheroides. Next base: position 781,010 of record JAGKQL010000010.1, on the reverse strand, counting down.
ATGAAAGCCTCAGCTTGGCCAGAGTGGAACAAAGTCTGCCTCAGTGCAGCGTAACACTATATTCAGCTCTGGGCCACGTGCCTTCACTCCTGCTTATAAACACACATGCTTCTCCAAAGGCAGCGTTACTGAGCTGCCATGACTTACAGCGTGTTTCATCTGGAACTCAGCGTTGGTCTGCAGCTCCGTCCCTTATTAAGGGACTGTTTGGAAAAGAACAAGCAGAGAAAAATGGGACTCTGAGCTGTTTGTCTGCAGAGCAACACAGCTGGTTGAGGATGCTGTGGAAAGTATTAGGCAGGCTGTTATTTAGAGTCTCTCACTCCATCATTTTACTCAGCTTCATTCGTTCTGCATCAAATCTGTGACTTTATTACTGATTAGAAGGTAATGAAGTCAGAAGAGTTCAACCAAATGACAGCTGATGGCAGCAAGCAGGAAGAGAGATTTATTACTGTTCAGATTTCAACAACGTCTAATAAATATGAATGTCTGCTTTTAATACTTGAAATAATCCTGAGATCAGAGTTTTTTTCTGATGAATCAGTAAATTAAGACGTCTTTGAGAGTCAGAGGCTGCAGTGCAGCTAAATCTGCCTGATAGAAACCAGAAATACTTGCAGCTGTAAAATGATGCAGGAACACGTTTTACTGTTTGTTTGCAGTAATCATGTAGATTTCCCTGTTACACACATAATGCAGTCTTTGGAAAAACAACCTAACATTGATTTGTGCAAACTTTAACAAAAACAGCATCTGGTTCATAAATTTCTGTCTTTATAAACCAGAATCCATCAAAGAGCTGAAAGAATCTGAGAGATTCCTCCAGCTTATGATCTGCTGAGGGCCAAGTTTTCAGCCAACATCTGCTGGAGAACAAGCTTGTTGTTGCTAAATTACTATTTTTAAAAAAATACTATAAAATAGTAAAGTACTAGTTATGTTTTCATTTAGATTGAGATAAAAAAAAGGTGGAGATGATGTGGAAATAAGTCAAAGTCCAACCAAAAAGTTTTGAATATCTTCAGATCTTCCGGCTCCAAGTTTCCAGTAAAGTCTGTCTGAGAAGATCTAACAAAGACATGAAAGACGACTGAAGACTTTTGCACAGTCCTCTATCTGCAGAGAAAGGAAGAATAAAAACTCAAATGTGGAAAATGTGAGTAAAGTGTCTGAGTGGAAAACAGTACGTATTAAATGGCTCAGTGCCGATTTGTATGCTCAGTAATTTGATCGAGGTGTTGCTGCTCGATCAATCCCCTCCAGCAACGATGCTCGGCATCACAACAATCTGTAGCTCCTAGACTTGGAGCTGTGTAGAGACTGTCTGAAGAGAAAATCCTCACTCTCTTGGCATGGAGATACTTAGAGATCATGGAACGTTTCACCTCTGAAAACCAGAAGCTCCAGAACTTTTTGGGATGGACCTCAAAATTCCAGGATCTAGCGATTGGGCTCTACTGTTGGAGATTTTTACCTCCAGAATGACCAATCAGATCAGCTCAATCAAGCACCTGACGCATCTTCAAGATGCAGAGACCAACAGCTTCTGTAACACAAGCCTGGACAGAGGAGCCAACTGCTGCAAAGCTCTTGGCGAAAGAGGAATTACAGAACAAAAACATCTTTTCCTAAAATTAAGCCTCCAGAGGTTTCTTTTTGTTTACTTTTTCAGTGAAGAAATGTGTTGGCTGTGTAAATGGTCCTACAAAAGGCTGATCTGAGGAGCAGCAAAGACGGCTTAGTTTCTCATATCACGCAGTTTTTCATGTATCTTGTAGACTGAACTGCTCCGCATCGTTTTCCTATTTAGGTTTCTCGTCGAGAACCAATATGAACTGAACGTCTCACGCTTGTTTGGTGAACTGCTCTAAATTTTCTTTAACGGAGAAGTATTGTGACTGATCTAAGTGAAAAGAAACCTTGAAAGTCAAGTAGATCAGTTATGGTTCACATGCAGGCTAGGAGCGGCAGACAGACCTTCACATAGAAATGGAAGATCCCAGCTGCAGGTTCATGTGTGCTGATGGCTGTGATGGAGTTTCCTCTCCCTCATTCGTGCTGAGTTTCCTGCAGACTCTCTGCAAATGATGGTGTTCCCTCTGTCCGTGCTTCTAACTCAGCAGGACATACCAACAAAGAAGACAAACAAGTAATGTCCCAGTCCAAGAAGAGCCAAATGTACCACATGGCTGATGTGGTAAATTTGGCTGGTGGTCTAGAGGGTGAGTAAAGAGCCTTATATTGACCTGTGATGCCACTGCTCGCCTCACACTCTGCTGCTGGTAGACTTGGATCTGTAGATACTGTCTGAATTCAAATCCTCAGCATGGAGACACTTAGAGATCATGGAAATTGTGACCTCTGGATTCCAGAGGCTCCAGAAGGATGGGCCTCAGACTTCCAGGATACACCAGAACCATGCAGTTCTTCATTTAGTCCTCAGAAGGACAGAAAGTGCAGAGCTCATCAATGAGTCCAATTAAATGCTTTCACCTCCTGTACCTCCCTCCTTTCAAGATGCAGAGACCATGGAGCCCGGAGCAGCAGCTGCTGCTAAATTTCCAAAGAGCTTCAGAACAAGCTGCCGAGATCCTGAAATGAATTTAGTGGTTTCTCTTTCTGTGCTTGCGGTTGGAAGACAAGTGTCGGCAGTAAATGGTGGAACAATAAGCTGACCCAGGAGCAGCAGCGAAGGTTTAAATCAAGGAGCTGTCAGCTTCTCCTTGTTTTCCTTTTTAGGTTTCTGACGAGAACAAATATGACAAGAACGTCTCAGACTGAAATGGAACAACAACATTCCCCAGGTTTTCACTGGGATTCTCTTTATTGTTTCCATGAATCAAGGAAAAAGCTCCAACATCTGTTCCAGCTGCTTTGGCTCAGATATTTCAGGAGTTAGTTTTTGAAAACATCCAGTCTAGGAGGTGGAGGACGTCTCCCTCCTTTATTCCTCTCTCCTGATTGGCCAGGCCTCGGTACACAGAGCATGGACTTCATCAGGCTCAGTGGTGATTATTAGCGAGCCTATTTTCCTCCCAGTGTCTCCAAGCCTGACTCAAATGATGCTGGACCTCTAGCACTTCTCACCCTGATGGGAACATTTCCAGAGAACGTCCACAGTTTGGAGGACAGTCTGTGGACAGTTTGACACTCAATGATGTGGAGGAAGAACGGCTCTGCTTTCTGTTTCTCCGCCTGCCGTCCTTCTTTTGCTTCTCCCCAGAGTCACTGGAGATTTATTATCAATCAACTTTTCTCTGTATTTTTAGAAGTGACTCGATATCTGTCGAGTTTTAAGCTCTGTGTGTTTAACTTCTGGGAAAATCATTTTCCATTTAGTTCAAAGGTTTGGATGGAAGCCATTTTGTTCCAATATATTTGAATTCTCACTGCTGATGAGATTCAGTCTTAATGAAGTTTCTAATTTAAACTCAGTCGTTTCTCTATTACAGATGATGGTAAATTTTCCCTTGAATAATTTGAAGATGACGATGAGCTGAAAGCCTGATGCTGAAGATCTATGGTTGAGGCTAAAAGTTCAACAGTTTGATTTCCTTGAGTTCAGAGATTTTAGAGGATTAATAAAGAACATCAGACAAACTCAGGATCAGTCTGGTCCATCTGTGCTGAAAATGAAAGTGTTTGATAAGGAGCGGCTTCAGCATGTTTCTTCAGAGAAGTAAAGTCTGTAGGAGCTACGGACACGGCCCTCTGTGCCTGACTTGGCTTCAGCCCTGAATGTTTTCCCCTCTGTAGCCCAGCAGCTTTCCTTCTCAGTGTTTTTGGGTCCAACATCCCCCTCTCTGAAACCTTTTTCCTAATGCCTGAAGGCGTTTGTTCATTAAGGTGGAAACAGCGTCCAAAGCAGCCATTAATGACTGAGCTGCAGCCTGCCTCTCTGACCTGAATGCAGCTGAAGAAATGAAGTCTGAGATCCATTTCAAAGACAAATCCAGATGCTTATCTGGGCTTCTGGACCTTTCAGGACAGGCAGCCAATGAAAATCAGTTTTACATTCTAAACCTCTGATGGTTTGAAAGAAATCTGATTGTTAACCAATAAAGCTCACTGTGGATTTCCATATTTCCCTCCAAACTATGAGCCCACAGCACCTCTGATGGGTTTGAATTTTGGCTTTAGCCAGAATGTCTGTCAGAGGTGAATACTTGGATCAGCAAACAGAACCTTTGGGGCTCCTTATTAAAATTTCTCCTTGTTGAAAAGGTGCAGTCTGGATGTGTTCCTGCTGCCGTTCTCTGAATGTGGAGCAGTGGAGCAGCAGTGGGAGCGCTGCTGGAACAGCTCTGGTTCTGATGAGAGGAGCTCGCTCTGCAGAAACAATTGTTAGGATATTAAGTGCAATGCCCATCAAGGTAGGATGCCAGTTAATGTTGTGATTTTATGTTCTATTCAATTCTCAGCCTGCTGGGAAATTCTATTTCTGATACTTTAAGATATGTATTGTCCTCCCAGGTAGGGGTGGAAAATATCTTATTTAACCAGTTATTATTTCGGCTGTTATATACTGTTAAAATGAACACACGCCCTACTAGCAGCTGTGTGCGAACAATAAATGCTCTAATCATGGTCAAACAGTTGAATTCTGCACATACATAGAACCGTCTCACCACAACTTCTGTTCAAAATATAGGAGTTTATTAACAAAAATCATTCAGCTCCAAGTCAAAAAACATTTCAGTTTTGAAACTCTGCTTAACCAATAGTAGTGAAACTCAACTTCAAACTCCAAACTAACTATGTACACCAGAGGAATGGAAAACATGGTTGAAAGCTGTTTAAGATGGATTTTGAGTTTGTCTGTTTATCTGGAAGAATTTGGAATATAATCAAATTAGCTTTTCACTAATTTAGAGAAATTGGAATGTTATCAGACCAATTCACCTTTAGTCAAATGATTCTTTACCCTCTTTGAAATAGTTAGCAATAAATAGACATGAGTATTTTATTAAAAGACTCTCGGTAATTGAAATTTAATGAGCATATGAGGAACACATGAACACTTATGTTATATCAGTGTTTAAACCCTTAGTGAAATAAAGCTTGTCCAAGCTTCAAAAACAGCTCAACACGTCTGTCACTTCTGTATAGCATAGCGTAGAGTGCAGTCCATTCTGTTAGCGTTGTCTTTACTCATCAGTAAACACATGAAATTATTAATATCATCAAAAGACATATTGTCTGTTCTGTCCCTAATTATGCCATACCTGCAAACCTTTTTTTCCATGTCCATTGGAAGGTTTGAGTTTCATCCAGCAACAGCTCAGCAGTCAGGCCAACAACCAGGGTTTTTTTTTTGTCTCAGGCTCACAGCAGGGGTCCTCTTTGTCTCAGCGGCTCATCAAGGCTGGCTTCTTATCTGAAATTCAAGAGAAATGTGTTGAAATTTATCTTTTTTGCAGCAGTTTGGTTCTGAAAGCTTCTGACCTATCCTTGATGATTCTGGAGATGTGGGTCCCCCCCTTGGATCTCAATCTTGCCGGAGATGGACCCCAGCTTCATCGGCGCAGAGTTCCCCCAGCTGTTATCCACTGGTACGCCAACTGACAAAAAGCACGGGGAAAACATAAAAAAGAACCTCTTTCATTCACTTCCATAAACAAAACAAATCTTCAGGCGGACCTGCAGGGGGCAATTAATCATTTGCATTTTGAAACATCACCAGCAAAGCACTTCAACTGACTTCCTGTCAAGAGGAGGAACTTCCTGTTAGACGGCCATCTTGAACATCAGTTCAATACATGCTGTGGAGGACAAAGGAGGAAAGTTTGTTGAGAGCAAAAGTTGAAAGAAACAACCCAAACCAAGAAAACTACGATCCCTCAGTTCACAGTAAAACGCAACTGGTAGGAGATTTGACTTTCTTGAATTACTCACCTGTTTTTGTGGAAATGGAAAGGATGAACTTGTGCTTAACTATGTGCTTCACATGTAAAATGTTTTGTCTCAGTTGGCAACTGTATTTAGTTTATTTTAATGTTAGTGGCTCTAAGGTAATTATTTTCAATTAATATGTTTGCCTAGTATGAAGTCTGAAGTTTATGTTAAGCTTGACAATGAGCTTATTGTTTTAAATTAGTGGCTCAAACCAGTCCAAATGTTTGGAACAGCAAACCTGATGGCTTTATTTGACTTGTGCTTTTGTTTGACACTCCACTGTTTGCATATCTTATTTACTTCTTAAGTTAAATGTTAAACAAGATATATTTATGTGAGATTAATGTTGAAACTCAAAGGTTCATTTGCACTTATGCTGACTTAATGCTAAGGCATTGCTAGTTTGCTTGCATTCAAAGTTAGTTGTAATTAGTGATAAATTAGAACTTACTTTATTGATCTTTATTTTTTACATTTTAATGATTTGTGTTTGTTTAAACTTGAAATAACGCAATATCTCCTGTTACTGTTTTGTTCAAGGTTTTCAACCTGAACGACTGCATGACCCCTCCACCAATCAAATCAAGAACATTTAATTCAATAAAAAAAATAAATAAACAAAAAGGGGAAATCCTTTTTCTGTGTTGTTCCTTGCCAACTGGGCTCTTTCAAGTGGAGCATTACTGAGGGAAAAATCAAAATCACAACAAAAATTTGACATTCAGCAAAGCTGCGTCCTATTCTCTGGTCATCATGTCAAGATGAAATATGGACAATGGTTCCCAATGTCCAAAAACCATGATTATGGCATGTCGCACAACACAATAAACTTACCAAGCATATATTGAATAAAATAAAATAAAAATATTTCTCTCATTTCAAGTCAAACCTCTGATCACAATTAATACAGGTCAAAATCACCTATGGAGATTAATTTAAGAGAAATGACTACTAGTTTGAAGATAATAGGTATAGATAATCTAGAGTCAAATAATCTTGAAAAAATCTTGTTTTTATTTATTTATTTAGTAAAACAATCTTTTTTTAATTTAAAACATGAACAAAATTTTCATTATAAAGGAAAATATGCTTTATTTTATCTGCATATTATGGAGCCCCTGAGGGGACAATTTGCACGTCTTCTTTTACCTCAATGTCCCTTTAAGGGCTCCATAGCTTATAAACAACAGCTGAATTCACAGCTCATTGTAAAATTAGCTGTCAAACAGAAAAAGCAATTTATAAAAGTACAGAAACAAAATGTAAAATATCTGAAATCTTGGAATCCATTGCTGACATTAGAAATATCCAAAGATTGTCCACTTGATACCTGCTTCCACGTTGTCTTATCTATTGACTGCAACTATACGTTCAATTTGTTCATATTTTATGAGAAAAAATATTTTTATTGACATATAATCTGAATAACTTGCTCAATTTCAGGGCAAATAAACCCACTATTAGTGTGTTAGTCAGGAAAGATTATTTAAGATACTTTGTCTTAAAATGCAAATGTATTTATCTTGTTTAAAGTCAGTTTTGCAGCTGAATTTAGACCATTGTCACAACATGAAGACTATTTCTATACATCTGAAAAGAAGATCATAACATGAAAGAAAAATGCTTCATTTGAGGGGAAGGAAACTTTTTTAATCATCTCAAGCTGATTATAAGATCTAAAAGTTCTCAATTGTCCTAAAATTTCAGTCTAATTTACTTTTTTTGATGTTTTAAGTTTTACATTATCTTGTAAAATCTCTTTTTTTTCTGGAAATCCTGTCAAGCTCATTTTAACTGCAGATTTTTTTCCACATATTTCAAGCCAAAAAAAAACTAATTTTAATTTGTTATTTTGTTTTTTTGGAGTGGTCTTTTTTTTCAGCATGGAGGCCAGGTCATGGGGTCGGGCCTGGGTCTGTTTTGCTCCTGTTGGGCCTGGAAGTTCTTCAGCTCTGCATATTAAAGGGAGCCTATCTAATGAGAGCAGTAATGAAGTTGGACACTTTTGGTGCCGAAACAAATTGGGATCAGAGAGAGACAGAAGGAGGGAGAGAGAAACATAAACACTGCAGCTTAGCTCAGAGAGAACAGCAGCGGTTCTGTCTGCTTTACTGCTGGCTTTGGGGTTCTGATGGATCTGGTACTGATTCTGTAGGACCTCCTCAGCAGGAAGAAGCTTTAATGGTGTGAAGAAGCTCTGCTGCCTCTATCACTGCTGTCAGCCACCTAGGGAGACATGAACAAATAGCAAATGGTTTTAGGAGTGAAGAGGTGAATCAGTCAGACCAAGGTGTAGCAGACTGTGTTGCTCCCCTGATCCAGAGGCTCCATATTCCCTCTCTGACTGAGGAGACACCGGCCTGTGTGCACGTCTGTGGCCTGTTAGGTTGACTGTCTGCTCCTCTGTGAACGGGATTCTTCCAGAGTCTCTATTACCACGCTCTGCCACCTTCATCACCTACAATAATATTGGTTCTGAGCCTTGTTCAAACTGCAGCGCTGCATTCCTCCCACATTCCTGAAACTGACTCCAGATGAGCTTTATTCCCTGATCTGGATAAAGCAGCCATCCGCTCAGCTCCTCAGAGTGTTTTTCTCTGAGTGAAAAACTTCTCACCAGGTAAGATTGATGGCTGTCTTTGCTTCACTTTGTGCTTGTTGATCCGAAAAGGTAACCACAGAGTGTCCAGAACCTCCCAGGTTCTGGTTCCTCAGAGATGTTTTTATTTCCCTGGAGAGTCTCCATGCTCACTGAGGAAACAGCTTTTATCACTTCCAGCTGTCACACTACTGGACTCCAATGCCTGTGTTACTGAGTGAAGGAGGAGAGGGAAAGCACTGGCTGTCAATGTGTCTGGATGTGCAGGTTTGACTGATCAGAGCTCAGACTGAAAAACAGAACATCTGGATTGTGAGGAACGTGGAAACAGATGGGCTAATAGGCTGAGCCATGCACAGGTTCAAAAATAATCTGGTCCAGTTTGGGAAAGATACCAGAGGATGATGAGCTTCTCAGGTTCTTCAGACAGAAGGAGAGGAGAAGAGAGACTATGAGGAAGATGTAGAGAAGCAAAGGTATTTCGAAAAGGTTCTAGGTTCTGCAGAAGAAAACTCTGAATTACTCTGAGAAAGATTAATAAAATATCAAAGTTCTTTATTGGAACAAATGAATCTGTTCTGACCTTAGTTCTCCTGCTTCTTCATGCGGGCCACTGGAAGACCTGAAGAGGGATCCTCCTCTCTGTGAGCAACTCGTTCATCAACATGTTGTCATCAGTCTTTCTGCTCCCACTTATTATGCTGGTTCCCCCACTGGGGATATGATGGAAAGTCCAGCTGACCTGCAGAAGAAAAAGGCTTTTTTCCTTCATCTCTGTTAAACTGGATGTGGAGGAAGGAAGCTTTGAGATTTCTACTGGAACTGAGGTAAACTTGTGTTCAAGCATTAAAGTCTACAGCAGCACATTTGGTGACGTTCTAACAAGCAACGAACATTCAGCAACAAACATCATTGGTTCTCTCTCCCCGACTTTGACAAATCCAGTCTGCTCTACTTCTCCTAACCAGCCGTTCCCACTGCTGTTTTACAGCGAGGCGTTCAGGTGCAAAGCCAAATAAACACTCCTAAACTCAGTCCCCTTCCAGCTGCTAACGCCACGGCTTCTGTTCCAACAGGCAATTAATCCACATTACAGGAGACACATTGAGACTCTTTAAAGCAGATCTGAATGTCTGCTGCTGCAGCCCAGCAGGTTGGGCTTTTATAGGGCTTTAAAAGCCTCAGAGATACAAGGCCTGGCATGGCCTGTTGTGCTGTTTTCAGGCTTCCAGCTCTATAATAATGTGGCTCAGGTTCAACCAGTTTGTGTAGAAGCAGAGAGTCAGACAGTCTGAGTTTGAGCTCCTCTCTCCCTGTCTCTCTCTCTCGGACACGAGTCAGCCCGTGAACAAGGAACAGGAAGAGCAAAGTGCTGATTACCACTTGATCTCTACAGATCATCAAAAACCACAAGATCTAACTCTGGTTTCAATGAATAAAAATGTCTGAAATGTTTTCTGTCTATTTTTTTCCATCTGGAAGCTTATTTGTTGACTTTACTAACCTTCAGCAGTTATCAAGGGTGCTGCTAATAACTGAGTCTCAAATGTAAGGTTCACCAGTTAAGAGCCTTAAAGGAATAGTACACCCAAAACATGATTAGCCTTCATTTTCTAC
>JAGKQL010000010.1:707593-747452 GCA_018398635.1 Cyprinodon brontotheroides | reverse complement strand
CCAACCCTGCCTCCAGTTATTACAGCAGTCTGAAACATTTGTGAAGAAAGTCTTCAATCCTTGTTAAATTAGCAGCCTCTATTTTTCTGACAGTGAGGCTTTAATCGCTTCACTGTGAGCTTTTGTCTGATCCAGACAGTTTCATTTAATAATAGAGAGAATAAAAACAAACCCACTGATATGTTTCATTCAAACATCTGCAGAGCATCATGTTGGTCTCAAGCAACAAGTGACATAGTAAAAATCTAAGCTTCACTATTTAGTTTTCCTTTTTTTTAAATAAATAACAACTTTTGAATTTGTGAACATCTGTCCATCATACAGGATTATTATGTCATCATCATCATCATCAACATCATCATCATCATCATCATCATCATCATCATCATCATCATTTTTGTGTCAGTTCTGATTCAGGAAGTCAGGGTAGATCCTTATGAGAGCTTGGAGCAAACCAAACCAAACATCATTTAAAGAAGAAAAGTGTTTCAAACCGTTTCACTTCAGCTGAAGCCTTAAGCTCCATGTTTGTAATTATCAAATGTTTTCAGGACGTCGTCTCATGAGCAGCTTGGCTCCAATCAACAGAAGAAGTTTCAGATTGATGAATGTTTCTGAGGTATTAAATCACTGCATGTGGGTTACACATTACACTCCCAGACTCACCCTGAAGATAAATCAGTGTTTCAAGGGCTCCCTAGTGGGAATGTATTGGGCTGCCAGGATTCAGTCTGAGGGCATCATTTATTTTAGAGGGAACATTACTGCCTTAAAACTAATCTGACAATAAAGAACAAGTCAGAAAACATTCCACCCAGGATAAACACTGCTTCAAGAAATCCCTGCATTACATGACTGATGATTAAAGCTCCTGTCAGTTCTCTGACATTAAAGGCTGGTAACACCATGATCCCGACTGGTCCAGTTCTAATGGGCCTTCAATGACAGAGGCCTATAAAGTTTGAACATCTGCCTGATCCTCTATTAATGGAGGAAAAGTCTGAAATCAAAAGCAAACTCTGACATTAAAGATCAGAGTTGAGAGAATCTGAACAGAAACTTGACCTTTTACTCCAATAATCATTTTAAGAAGACAAAAAGGGGAAAGAAATGAAGATCTGACAGCAGAGAAGAGTGGAAACAACAACACAATGAGTCCTGACCTAGTCCTAGTGATGGCTGCAGAGAAAACTAGCAGATGTACTGATGGCACCACATCTACAGAGCTGCAGAGGTGAGCTGAACCCTCCTGTTCTGGATCCTCTGCTGCTGTTATTTTTCACACACTGACTGACAGCTGTTAACCACATCAGCTCAGTAACACATGCCCCAACGGTTATTGGCACATGTGGGGGAAATGTCTAATTCCTATTAAAGCTATTTGACTCAGAGCTTCGGGAGATTGCTGCTCCAGTGATCAGGTAGAGATTTGTTCAAGTACTTCTGATCTGTTATCACAGAAACACAACAAGAACAAGCAGAGAACATGTGTTCTGTCTGTCTACCATGTGGTGTTGGACCATTTGGCAGCATGAGTCCAGGTGGGTTAAGAACTAGTCAAATGTGGAGCTGATGGTCCGTGCATACACAGCTACATTCTCCATGCTGACTGAACACTTCCAAAGGCCCCAGTGGCAGCAGCCAGGAGCCAGGAGCTGCTTGTTGTCTGCTTTAGCCAGCAGTGAAACCAGCGCCTGCAGGCCTTTGGAGCGACGGACCAGGTCCTCGTGTCCGTTGGTCCTCTGCACACTGTAAAGCAAATGAGAGGCCTGAGAGAGATCTGCAGTCTGGCTCTGACAAGGAGGCAAAGAGGTCAGGTGTTTCTATCCCTAAATAGTTTGGTCCAAATAAACTGTTTTTATAAATGAGCTTTCTGTTTCCACACAGATAAAATACTGAGCTCTGAGCAGAGCCGAAGACAGAGAAGCAAGCACCTTAAAGAAGCATCTGGAGCTCAGCGTTGCTACTCCTGAGGTTCTTCACCAAAACCTCCTCCATCCCTTCACTTTGTATGGCAGCCCTGTAGGTTTTCTGTGTAACAGAAGAAAATTACAGAATAACAGATGCCATCGATATTGAATAAAGATTAACTGATGACGTTAAATCAATTGGAAGTTCTTTAAAGTTTTAATCGTTAAATACCATCATGTGGAGCTGAATCCCAGTGACCATTTACAGTAAGAACCATTTAAAGAATCGAATTCCCATGTTTCACAGCAAAGGGCACTACTCCCTAGCTGGGATCTCCGCACCTGTGAGGTCCATTCCTGCAGGGTACCCACAACAGGGACCAGCATGTTCTCCTGTGGAGACCCAAGTAGGCATACTAGCAGAGGGATCCCTCCAACATTGCAAATGGCCTCCTTGTTCTTGGTGCTTTTGCTGTAGTTCCACAGAGCTGAGGCTGTACAGCGGGCCACCTCCAAATCCTTCTCCATGTTTGCTCTGCGCTCGGCTTGAGTTAGGGAAGCAGTCCAGCAGCTTTACCTGATCAGATAGAGGCCCCCAGACTGACATGTTATTAAAGAGCAGCAGTTGGACAAAACACCTCAACGGACTAATCTCCATGCCAATGACCAATCTAAGCTAACAGCTGAGGAATAATGTGAAAGTGTTGGTGAAGATTTATCCAGCTCATAGTCATTCCAAAAAATTTAAAAATAAACAAAAAAACAATCCACTGGACTTTGTTTCCAAGTTTGGAGACATTTCCCTTCCCATCCAGGAAGCTTTTTCAATTCAAAATGTCAGAATTAGCGTCAAGTTTGAGCGCTTTATAACAAAGGTGCACAAACTTCGGTCCTCGAGGGCACGCTGTCCTGCAGGTTTTAGATGTTTCTCTGCTCCAGCACAGCTGATTTTAATTGATAGTTGATTAACAGGCTTTTGCTCTACTGCAATCATTATAAACAGCTGTGCTAAAGCAGGGAAACCTCTAAAACCTGCAGGACAGCGGCCCTCGAGGTCCGAGTTTGGGGATGCCTGCTTTATAGAGTAGACCAAAACAAAGTCTTGCTTTGGCTTAGAAAACATGCAAATTGAACCGGAAGAACAGGTCGGCCCCTTAGGAATGGGAAGTCGTTTGGGTTCTTTGTTAGCCTGCAATACCTGAAACTGGTCTATGCCTCTGAAATGGGGGTCGTCAGGGGAAATTGTTGCCCTGGCTGAGAGCAGGCAAGATGTTTTGGTCCCCTATGATGGGGGGTGGGGGTTTGTGATGATAGCGGGAAGGAATCAACTCTTTTGCTGCATTGTAGGATTTTGAGTCCACCCTCTCTTTTTAAGGTTGTTTTTTTTTTCTTAACACAAATGGCTTCTTTCAGACCCCTTTCAAACCACCTGTTCTCTTTGTCCAAAATGTGAACATTCTGGTCCTCAAAAGAGATGTCCTTTGTCCATAAGGTGTAGATAGACTGCCGAGTCTTGTCCAGAGGAGGTCGCTTTTTTGTGTCGGGCCATGTGTCTGAGGATCAGAGCATTCCTCACTGCATTGAATTGCATACACCACTCCGCTCATACTTGGTCTGGGGGTTTTGTATTTAGGATGCACTAGTCTCTGTTTAAGGGTCTTTTTTGGTTTGAAATGTACTAGGATTTTGTGTTTGAAGAAAATCCTCTTAAGTTTTTTAAGAGACTCCAGCAACATATTGGATGACTGTGTTTTTGTATTTAATCTTATTTAACAGTTATGTTCTGTTATGTGTCTTATGGGTTCCCTTGCTGATTTGAAAAACACCCAGATTGGGTATCCACAGGTTTGGAGAGCATCTTTGATGCGTTTCTGTTCTTTGTGCAGACAGAAAGTTTGTGTTCCAGTGGGTGGCATGAGTCAAACAGAAGATGTTGGTCTGTGTTAGTGGATTTCCTATACACCTAAATGTTGAGGTTTCCATCTCCTTCCATGCTCACCAAATTGTCCAGAAAAGGTAGCTTGTTCTTGTTAGCATCCTCTCTGGTGAATTTGGGATTGTGGTCAACCGAGTTGATGTGTCTTGTGAAAACTTCCACTTCTTTTAACTGGATTTTGATGACTGTGTCATCCACATACTGTCTTGGTGGTGTTTCTCTGTAGGTGTCCAAAGCTCTCTTTACCATTTCTTCAGTGTAAAGATTTGCTACAATTGGTGACATGGGAGATCCCAGGGCACAACCATGCTTCTGTCTGTAAAAAATACCTCTGAATTTGAAATAGGTTGTGCAAAACAAAGGTCCTGTAGGGTGCAGATCTGGTCTGGATTGAAATTAGTCCTGTTGTTTACTGTAGCTCACTGTCTTGTTGAAGACGTTTCCTGGCTTTTTCCACTACCATTTATATAAGTATGCATGTGAAAAGAGAAGTAACATCAAAAGACAAACACAGTTTCTCCTGACGCCATCTTTAAATGTTTGACTTTGTTTACAAAGTCTTTGGAGTTTTCTATGTGATGTGGTTTGTTTCACACCAGAGGTCTAAAATATTAGTAAGTTGTTTAGCAATGTTGTACGTTATTGAGTTGATGCTGCTGACAATGGGTCTAAGTGGTGTTACTTCTTTGTGAAGTTTTGGGAGCCCATACAACACCATTAAAAGTCCAGTGGATTAATGTGAATGCAGACAAATATGCTTCAACTTTCCTCCCCTGTTGTTCTCCAGTTCCTCTGCAGCCTTTTAGAACCAAACCTCCATCTTCCAGAGCTCTTACTCACGGGTTTCCCAATTCCTCCATGTTTCCTGACGATTCTTCTTGCTCTGCGGGACGTGGCTACGTTTTTTTATAGTCTCAGCAGCTAAGGCCTGCAGCTCCTTCACGGGTGAGTCCAGGTTGTTAACCATCCTCTGCAGGCCTCTTATCTGTACAATGGTCTGTCAGAGCTGAACATTCTGGCTGATCTTTGTCTTTAAAGACTCAATCTGATCAGAAACATTTAGGACAAAAACAACAACATGGAAGAAGGAGCAAGAATCCAAGCATCACTTTATGATAACTTTGCATTCTATAGCAACATGCGGAGACACATTAACATCTGGAAGTCAAACACTCAGCTGTATTTCCACTAAAAGTAGCTAACAAGTCTGAATCAAGCAGTTTAACCAGCCTCCTGACATGTCCTGCTGGTGAATAACAGCTGCCCTGTGTCTCTAAAAGCGGTTTCCTACCAACACTCCGGGTTCAGTCTCTAAAAAACAGACTAGCTCAAAGAACCAGTTCTGCTCATGACTAGAGTCCATCCAGGTACAGCTTCCGCACAGCTTCTTACTTTGCATCTGATGTTGTCTGTATCCAAAAGGTTCAGGAGGACTTCCAGCCCACCTAAGTCCTGGATGGCCACTTGGCACCAGTTCCAGCTCCATCATGGCGCTGAGAACCAGCACAGTGGCTGTCTCGTCGCCTTCCTGAAAAGACGAAGAATCAGGGGCATGAAATGGTCAATAATTCTTATTTTGCATTCAATTTCTATTTGATAGACTATCAGATTCACAGTCCCTGGGACTTGAAGTTTTAAACTAGCTGGTACTGACTTTACTCATTCTGAAATATTTATTGTATTAACATGAACTTTTTCAAGAAATATAACATGAATTTTTTCTATACACTGAAGTGAGTTGCTTTGAGAAAAGCAGAACAAATGTTTTTGCATGTACTTTAAAGCAAACGCTAATTAATAAAATAAATTTAAAAAAATGAATTATAAAGGTTTTCTCATTAAGATCAAAAATCTAATTTACAAGTGATATATGTCTTGATAAATAAAAAAAATACAAATTCTCACTTAGGAAAATCAGCTGGATTAATGAGAGATTCACTGCAAGCTCTTCTAGTTGCTATGAAACTGTTTATAGAAAATCTTCTTGTCTGATGAAATTCTGTAGGTAAAACAGGATGAGCCCATCTGAAGGATCAAAGCAGGACCAAAAGCTTTTTTTATGAACTGGTTGTGAGCCACATAAAGATATTTTCCACATGTTACTTCGTCTCTTCCTGCAGGTTTCTCTGCCTCAGTTGCTAACAGCAGAAATCTCCACATGGCTGAATGGAGGTCCTCTTCTAATCTCGTGACTCCAGGCCAATAAATCACAGCACTAAGTATGTGGAGCAGGAATGATGTCAGCAGAGCTGCCAGTAATTCCATGTTGAGCCTTTATCTGATGCTGTTCTGCAGTGACCTGGACGCGCTGCTAGAAGGAGTGAACTTCTGTATGAAGTGGTGCTCAGAACTGACTGCTGTGTTGGATTGGTGACAGAAGGATTTAGGCCCCTGACAGAGCTTTGCAGATCTTAATATTAAAGGGAAGAGGAGGAACCAAACAGAGTTTGAACTAAATAGGATGGATAAGTCTTCTTTTTGTAGGTTCAGATGGAAGAATTTGAATAGCTCTGAAACAGAGTGACCTTTTATTATTGGACTTTCTGTCAAGTTACAGATTGTATATAATAAACACTCTGTTCAAGCATAACAATATGCATCACTGCACTAAGCAACTGGACACGCTATGCCAGAGGTCCATGATCAACTTTTTTGTCGTATATTTTGACCTTCGGCTGCAAGTCTGCAACAACCTTGCACATCCTCCATGACTCTGATGGCCCCAGCCCACCTCTACGCTGTCATCTGCTGGACCCCTGGCAGTGCAGAGCAGTACAGAAAAAGGCTGAACAAACTGGTGAGAAAGGCCACTTTTTTTCTGGACTTGACTCTGGACTCATTGGAGGAAGTGGCTGAGAGGAGAGTGCTTTCCAAGCAGCTCATTCATCCCTGCTGCCAAAAGACTTTAAAATGTGGCACTATACGTCAATAACTTGTGCAAAAACTAATGTGCAATTACTCTTTAGTGGCCTGTGCAATAACCAGTTTTTTATATTTAATACCCAACACAATAACTATGTTTATAAATACCTATTTATTTAAATTCCCATTTAATGCCCTGTGCAATAAATCTGAATAATAGTCCTATTAAATACTGTAAGATACTTCAGCTGTTTTAAACATATATATATATATATATATATATATATATATATATATATATATATATATATATAACAGCTATGTATATGGACACACTGAATATACTGTATATATCCCCCAAGCACCTTGTTTTTTTTTTTTTTTCCTGTTGACACCTTTCTGACTACTGAGCCGATGTGACAAATTAATTTCTCCATTGTGACATCAATAAAGTAAATCAATCAAACAATCAACCACTGATCACCACCTGGTGGTGAGCTGGATACGCTGGAAGAGAAGGAAGCCAGACTGTCTCGGCAGGCCTAAGAGTGTAGCGAGGGTATCCTGGGAACATCTGGTGGAGCCCTCAGTCGGGGATGTCTTCAACTCCGGCCAACAGGAGAGCTTCTCCCAGATTCTGGCGGAGGGTGGGGACGTAGAGTGAGAGAGGGCAATGTTTTCTGCTTCCATTGTCAATCAAGCTCCCTGTAGCAATGGCGGTAAAGTTTGCATTGCTTGTCGTGGCAACAACACCCAAACCTGATGGAAGACACCTGCAGTGTGGGATGCTGTCAAGCTTTAGAAGGAGTCCTATCCAGGCTGTCTGGCTTTTGGGACTCCTGAGGAGTTTGGAGAGGCCATGGAGAAAGAGTGTCAGTTTGTCTCAAAATGATTCTGCAAACTCTTAGACGCCTCAGGAGGTGGAAGCAGTGCTTTGTCAACATTGTTTTCAGTGGGAATGAGGAGCTGCTTACCCAAAAAGAGGACATTTCTGAACAGTAGAGGGAATACTTTGAGGATATCCTCAATCAGGCTGACCCAACTTTTATTGTGGAAGGAGAGACTGGGTGTTTGGGGCTGGATTCCTTCATCACCCAGTATCAAGTCACTGAAGTACTTTAAAAAATCCTAATGTAGATAATGTCAGGCTGTCATTGCTGACAAACCTCTTCAACACCGCACGAAGGTCGGGAAAGGCGCCCTAAGACTAGTAGACTGGGGTGGTGGTTGCCCTGCACAAAAAGGGAGACCAGAGGGTGTGTTCCAACTATAGGTCACAATTCTGGTTCGGCAACTAGCGTATCTAATCTCTGTGCTGGCTCCCTGCTATTAAGACCGCCTGGAAGTACTGCAGTTGGTTCACGACCAAGTGTGAAATGACAGGGTTGAGAATCAGCCTCCAGATCTGAAGACATAGTTCACGACTGGAAAGAGGTGGCCATTCCCCAGTTGCTGCCTCAAGTTACAGAGTTCCAGTATCTTGGGGTCCTGCTGCATCCTTCCTGTTGATGTCAATGTATTTATAACAGGGAGGATCAAATGGAGCTTCTACTTTAACAACAAGGCTTTAGAAAGTTGCGAATGAAGAGAGCATGATAAAAAACAAACGCATGGATTCAAGTCAGTCAAAAACTGACTTCAGTCTGCTTTCTGGATGCTGTGAGAATCAACATCAGCCTCATAGAGGCACAGACCTGTAGTCATCCAGGTAGAAAAACAAACTCCTTAGAACCCTGGGTAAATACTCCTCCATCAACATCATTAAAACACAAAACAGAACATCCATGTGTGGCTAAGTCAAAGTTTTGAACTCCCTACAGAACAAGCAGCAGTCTGTGATGTGAGAGGAAAACGACCCCCTCCTAAAATCAAACAGATATTAAACTTGGCTCTAGCTGAGCTTTAACTCTGATGGTGATGATATAAATTGACTGTAGGAATAAGGCCGTAAATAACTGCACTGTGTGGATTCCAGAGAGATGGAAAGCTGGGACATATTGGTTAGAGCTACAAGCATCTTTGTGAAGCAGGAAAACACACACAACCCTAAAGCAGTTACCAAAATCCTGTGTTCAAAGCTTCAAATTCACTCAGCAGTGTTGATCTAATCTCACTGTTGTCACTTTTTACATTGTTCTTTCGCTTTCTGGAAACAGTCAATTCCTCCTATCAGACTGGGAATTTCCTTCCAGTAGTTTCCATTTTGTGAACTAAAATTCCCACAGACAGATTGTTGGCTGCTGGATTTTCTACTGAACATATCCTGGATGCAGTGAGCAGGATCTGATTGAGCAACAAGCTCTGGAGGTCAGAAGGTCATCAATTCTAACAGGAAATCATTCCTGAACATTCAGATCTTCTGGATCACTATGGTTAGGAAGTTATGTGTTAGGTTTATTTAATGATGATTATTAATGTGTGTTCATATGAAACATTGTAGAAATGAGATGAGACCATCCTGCCTTGTCATTCTGATGGAGCATCCTGTCTTTATGAACTGATCAATTGTTCTGTCAGAACAATACTCTGTTTGTAACCATGTGTCATGTTCTGTTAATAAAACTCTCTGAAGAGGAGGTCCAGTGGGAGACAGTGTGTTTGAGTCTGGGGTTCAACTGTCTCTCCTTCTGCGGAAGCCGTATGAAAAATACCTTACTGTGTATTTCAGTTCTTCTTTTGCAAACCTACATTCATGAACCCAACATTTTTGGTGCCGAAACCCAATACTGATGGTGTGACAACTGTATAATATGTTACAGGGATAATGATAAAGCTTCCTCGGGAAGGATCAGGTAGTAATTGTCCTCTATTGGAGAGGTTTTGTCTACTGAAGGGACAGCTTTTTTAAGCTTTTTACATTCTTGATAAAATCTTAAATTTTTGCTTAAGTTTTACATTTTAATCTTTTTCATATTTTTGTTTTTTGCATATTGATCTTTGATTACTTTGAATTCCCTACCTGTAATGCATTTATGATGTGTGTAGTAAAATCTTTTTAGAGGTGCTACATGCTAATGTTTATATGCACAACAGGAGGGAAATGTTGAGGTTTATTCAATGATGATTATTAAAATTAATGTGTGTTCATATGAAACATTGTAGAAATGAGATGCTCCACTCCTGTCTCATGATTCAGTCAGGGAGACCATCCTGCCTTGTCATTCTGATGGAGCATCCTTTCTTTATGAACTGATCAATTGTTCTGTCAGAACAATACTCTGTTTGTAACCATGTGTCATGTTCTGTTAATAAAATGCTCTGGGAGGAGGTCCAGTGGACCTGTTCTCTCCTTCTGCAGAAGCCGCATGAAAAATCCCTTACTGTGTATTGCAGTTCTTCTTTTTGCAAACCTACATTTATGAACCCAACTTGCTATGAAGGGGATATTTCCTGATGGAGGATGAGGGACAGGTTGTGGAGATCCTTTTCTACTTGAATCTGGCTCAATGACAGAGACCAGATAATATCTAACAGGGATCAGTAAAGGAAGCAGGGAATTCTCTCCAGTTAGGTATTCTGAGGTATTCCCAGCTAGTCTGGGTAACAGCTGCTTCTGTCTTCCTTTGTCTCCTTTCATGTTTTGACAAAAATATTCATCAGATGTCCTCTCAGATCCATCACACACCAGCTTTATCTGAATTTGTTAGCAGTGTGGGCAAAAAGGGCTACAGGTACTGCAGTTAGACATAAACTTCCCCCGGGACCTGGGCTCTATGTGCAACCAAACAGGTCTGGGTCAGGACCTACAGAACTGAGCCAAAGGCTTCATGAAGGCTCTCTATCCAAGAGCTTTAAATAGGAGAAGCCTCTATCTGGTTTCCTCTGACATCCTATACTCTCTGACTGATCCTTGATAGAAACAGCTGAGAAACAGCACTGAGAGTAAAGGAGCTTTGGAAACAGCGATGATCCTCAGAGGGACAAATGAAGAGCTCTGAATTTACTTGCTCCTGTCAGCTATAGCCTGCTTTCACTCTGCTAGAACAACTCTCACTAGTTCTGGATGAAGTCCATCATAGACAGAACCAACAGTGTAACTGGAGATGTTCTCCTACCTTTAGGTCCTGCACTAGATTCTCGATGTGCCAGTCTTCAGAGGGCATGTCTGTGTTGATCTCTGAGCGTCGTACTGGCTGCTCCTCTTCCTTCTCCTCCTGCTCACTCTCAGGTAAGCTCTGGCTTAAATGCTCCTCAAAGATGACTCCTGTTGAGGTTTTCCTAAAGACACCAGACAGCAGATATCAGCACACTTCTGATTGTAGAGAAGAAGATACGTAGCAGTCAGGCAGAGGATCCATTTCAGGACCTGGCATATCCTGCTTCTTTCTGGGAGTTTAAATAGATAAGCAGCCTCATCATCCCACACACAAGAATGCTCATCAACCATGTTCATGCCGAAGTTTCCCATTAGAACTTCCACAAGCTCTGCAAAGTAGCCAGAAACGTACATACTTACCTCTCAGGCTCACACCTAATGGCCGGGTTCCACCGCGCACAAGTGTGCGGTGGTGCTGCCAAGAAAGTGATTCCAAGTCATTAAAAAAGACGCAGGAACCTTCAATCCGGCCAGCTGCTGAGCTGTCCGGTTGCGTTACCGGTAGACATCTCGGGCGCTGTGCAGAAAATTCCAAGTAGCGCTATTCCCGCGGCGCGCGTAGTCGGAGCCCTCCGCAACAGCTCTCGCAAATATTCTTTATTTGGGCTGCGGTTATCGCGGGAAGTTACATGAACCTCGCGAACTTCTGTTAAATCTCTGACCTGTTGCCGAGCCGCAGAGCCGCACCGCTAATCGTAGGGCCAAAAGGGCTGTGTGAGAGAGGGGTGTGCGCGGAGCTGCGCGTCTCCGCCGGCTCGGTAACTGCACCGGAGCCAGTGTGAGCAAGGGGTTAATAACGTCACCAGAGGATTGCAGCCGTCATCATACAGATAACCCTTGTTGAGGGTGTTCATGCAGCCAGAGCTGCAGATGTTTCATCAAAGCTGCAGAGCTGCTTGGATAAGAAGAACTGGGCCCTGTAGACCAATTACAGTATATCTGGTCCCAGTTCCACTGCTAGACGGCTCCCATAAACATTCATATAGCATTTCCAGGAAGCCCATTATCAGAGAGAGGAAGCTCATCTGAGTGGTTTTCAGAATGAATAAACACTGAATCCCAGTTTTCCAGAGCCACTAGGAATTTGGTGTCCTGCTGTGGTGTGAGCTGATGAGTGGGACTGAGTGGGCCCACTGTGGAGTCTTCACTGTGCCAACAGAGAACCATTAGCAAGGAATTACTTCAGATTAAGATTAGGAATTTTTCAGTGATAACAAGATACTGAGCCTACTGGCACAATGTGAAGCCATTCTGTGGGACTGATAACCGCTGAAAATGACCATTTATTGGTCGCAAAAACCAATAAATGGTAAAAACATTTAGGTTAGTTTTACATCCTAAGTGTTTTTTTACAATTAGGAAAAGCTAAGCCACTTAGGATGTTTTTTACTGTATAATGGAAGACAGAATCAATCTGAAAAACCCCATGATATGATGCATAGGTCCTGTCAATTACAACAATGTATTTAGACTTCATCTTCACCTGCTGCTAGGTGATGTCACCAGAACTGATAAAGTGATTCATGACCATTCAATAAATAAAACTCTAATATAGTCATGTTTACAACAGTCTATGGCAAATTGTTTTGATGTGTATTAGTTTGACTTAATATGCATTTCTGATACCTGAAAAAATAAACCTTGTCAAAATGACAATTTCAATCAAAAAAAACATGCTTCACATCTAAAATAAACATTCTGCATGTCCATGCATATTCAGTCATATTTTTTAGGAGGACAATTTTAAGATCTGTCCAGGGACAACAGATGAAAAATAGCCTTTTGGCTAATTCTGGTGCATTTGCAGGGAATGCTTTTTAATGTACACTGTCCCCAAGTCAAATAAATAAATAAATAAATTTCCATTAAGATTTCTTGGATATAAAACTTAATTCTTACTCATATAATTTTGTTTTTGTTTCTTTAACATTCTAAAACTGTTTCTGCTGCAAAAATGTAATTTTATAAAAAATATATTATTACAAGTACTAAGCTAGGAGTGGGATTTTAATCAGGTAAGAATTTTATTTTAGTGATCTACAAATGGAACAACAGAGAGGGAGAGTGCTTTTAATAAATGTAAAAACGGCTACTTCATATATACTTACTGAGGCTGACAGTGGCGTTGGGATGTAGGAGTTTGCCCTGAAATTGAAGGGTTGACGGTTCAAGCCCCCACTCCGACTTTCAGTGTCTCATTGTGTCCTTGGGGCAAGACACTTTCACCTGCACCATCTACTGATGGTGGTCAGAGGGCCCGGTGGAGCCAGTGTACGGCAGCCCCGCTTTCTGTCATTGAGCCCCAGGGCAGCTGTGGCTACAATGTAGCTTGTGTGAATGGGTGAATGAATATAGTGTAAAGCCGCTTTTGGTCACATCTCCCGACTTGAAATAAAGGGCGCTATATAAGTACATGCCATTTACCATTTACTTACGTATTAACTCAAGCAACTACAGTATCTTCTCCCTGGCAACCTTCCTCTCCTTTGCAGTTGTAGCGCTGTTTTCTGTCTTTTAAACATTCTACATTTTTTTTATTTCATTAAAATCTCTATGCTGATGAAGATTCGCAGTCATCCAGGTCATAGTCATTCCGTAAAAGTTCAAAAAATATCCACTGGACTTGGTTTCAAGATTTGAAGATGTTTCGCCACCTCTCCAGGAAGCTTTCTCAATTCAAATGTCTGGGTTCGCAGTGAGTTTGAGTCCTATATAGACAAGGCCTTGTATCACTTGGAAACATGCAAATGGTGTAAAATCTGAAACCTGTCTATGATTGTTAAGGGTCGGTCGTTAAGGAGGTATTATTCACTGGCTGGAGCAGGTAGGTGCTTCGTTCCTCTGTGATGGGGTGGGGGGTGTGGTGATATTCTGGCCTTCTCTTCCTGTGCTGCTCTACAAACCCTTCAAATCATTCTGCCTGCTACTAGTTTCAAAACAGTTGTATTTTATCAATTCAATTTATCAATTTTATCAATCTTTAAAAATCAAGACAAGGGTTCAGTGGGTATTTTTTAGCTACTTAGATCCTTTGAACTGTAGCCAGTTTCTTCTCCAATGTGTCCACTTATCAAAAGCACCAGCTGCAGCAGCTCAGCTCTTTCGACATCTATTTATCAGCCAGAGACCAGATGTGATCAATCCGTTTTAAAGAGCTTCCTTTGGTAATCGGAAGACAGGGTTTCCAGGCAGAAAGGTCTTTCTGAACTCAAACCACTAAGCCATCAGAAATATCTGCTCTGATGTTCAGAAAACATCAAATCATCTCTACAGAACAAGTGAATGCTGGCAGGTAGCTGAGCAGATGTGCTGAGCGCTTGGCATCGCTCTGCTCCAAAGCTCATCTGCAGTAACAGAGGGATCACTGCCTAGCTCTATTCAAATTAGTGGGACCATATTTAAAGGCCACTTCTTCAGACCAGAGATCCCTTACCCACATATAGTCAGCACAGCAAGGTTCCTCCATCTCTGACATGTCTCATATTTCTTCTAGCCCTACAGAGCTCGCTGTACTCTCTCCCAATCATGCACATTGAGGAACAGCTGGAAAACAGACTTCAGTGGTCGGCCTTGCTCCTCTCCACCAACCAGATCCGCACCATGGAGCCTCTGTGCTGACGGAGGTTCTGGTTCTACAAGAACCTGATGGTGAGCAGAGAAGGACAGAGGCTGAAGGGTGAGGAAAAAGATTGTCTTTCCCAAAAAACAATCAATCTTGAAGACATAAATCTGTCAGTAAAACTCTCCAAATCCCGCTTATTAAACCCAAATGATGGCTTTGGTTTCTGCTTCTAGTGGAGATGTGTTCTGAATATTCTCCCAGCAGCATCAGAGATGTGTCTGCTTTCATTGTTGGACCCAGAGGATATTAATGTCTAACAAAGTGTTGTCATGTCAGTCCAAGAAGAGGCAAATGAAAACAACAGAGCAGTTTTTAGAGGCAAATGAAAACCATAAAATCCCTTCAGAACAATCTGCAGGGCTGCATCAGAACCAGGTCTTTACTGAGGAACTGGAAGAAAAGAACATGTTCCCAAAGCTTTCCACAGCAGAGATCCTCTTCCTTCATGGGCTGAACCACATCCAAACATTTCATGATCCTCAGAGTTCAGCTAAAACCTCCCAGCTGGGCTCAGACTGAGGAACAGCTTTGTGTTGCTGTTCCTCAGGAAGGATTCTGGTTCTGGACGATCTGAAGCTGCTAATATCAAACTCTACATTCTATAGAAAAACCCCAGTAAGACCAGTATGAATGTGGAGCAGGACCCAGTTTAATCCCAGGCAGCTGCTTCTGCAGCAGCAGCTCAGCCTCTGATTGGCTGTTAGGGCTCCACGTCATTAAGGCAGGAAAAGAATGAAGGTGTTTGTCTGCAGGTTGTGTTCACCATCAGCTGGAGCTAAGCATGGCCCATCGTTGTTCCAAAGACGAGTTTTTCCTTCAACACAAAGTGACCCGCTACTGGAAACATACCAGTCAGTTCAGCCAACCACAGACTAACAGGCAGATTTTATGAGGCTGACCGAGTTTCTGGGATTCTCTTCTATGTGAAATGGAGAAAGTCCAAGTGTTTGCTGCAGGGAACACTCCCTAGGATGTTATAGATGCTTTTAAAACATTGGAGGTGAGAGTGATGTTAGAGCTCTGATCACTGCAAGCTATTTCATCAGTAGGTGTCCTAACTTCCTGTCTGGGATCATCTGCTCCAGCTCCACTGGTTCAACTTTAACAACAAGCAGACATGCTTGGAGATCAGCTGTTGGTGTCTCTGGCTGCTGCTTTCTGCCTCTCAGCTTCCTGCTTTACCATCAGGGCAGCGAGCTGCAATGATGCAGCATGTTGTTGAGTTCTGAAACAGAACCTGAGCAGAGCCGGTCCAGAAGAACCTCTGTTGTTCCTAAATATCTCCTTAAGATGATTCCTTCTGCAACATTTTACCAGAACCATCAGCAATCAAAGCGTTCCAATGTTCTGCAGAGATTCAGAATAAACTAACAGGACGGTGTGAGCTGCACATATCAAAGCAGTGAAGGAATCTGAGGGGAAAAGATCCAGACGATGATTTGTGGCCCACATACTCCTTCACAGCCAGTTTTACTGCAGCTGTCCATCATTTTGACCTGCTTCAGACTTTATGCATCACTCTTCACACAGCACTCATTAAACATTAAAGGCTGAATGGGTTTTTGGTCCTGGTGCAGTCTGGTGCTGATCATTGGTTTATTGAAGTCTTTACTAAACTCAGAGCTACTTATGACAGCACCTTCACATCTGTCAGCAGCTGGAAGGAGCTGGACTGAGCAGCAACAGCTAAATATAGGACACATGTTCAGCACTCAGTATCAGCCTGGAGGAACACCTCAGTTCTTTCTATTCAGACAGACTTTGTTGTCATCTTTTAAACTCACAGAGTCCATTATTGAGGCGATTTGCTATGTTTTCAAATGACTTCAGCAAGAGAAAGAAACTAGTGGATGAAACAGGCATGTTTCAGGGGCTGGGAATGAGAAACTGTGTGGGTGATGTTCTGGATTGAACTTCATTGTTATGGTGGTTCATCTGTTCCACTCTACCTGTTTGTTGACGTTTTCTGCAAAATGTGGAGATCTGCTCTTAAGAAGTGTTGCTAAATCTTCATAAAAATCGCTTTTTCTCTCATGGTGACACGCATCTCTTTCCTGTTTGAAGCCCTGTGGTAAAAACATGCAACAAAACATGATCATCATCTCAGCTGGAGGTGGAAATGAGCTAAACTGATCTACTGATCAACTCTGATCAGAGATTAGCAACTCAAAGGTTTTTAATCCCTGTTTAACAAAAGCCTCAGAACTGAAAATTCCTGCTTGTCTTGGTCTGTAAATGAATCAACAAAGAAACCTGTTTTTTGCTTCACCGTTTGTTTCCTGCTCAGTGAAAGCCAGAAGCTTTACTGCAGAAATGGAGATCATTTGGTAATCCTTTTATTTTCTGTGAGATTCTAAACTAAACATCTATATCGGAAAACATGCAGCAAATAGTTTCTCTTCTGACTCATTTGAATCTGAGAGCTCCAGGAAAACCATGAAAACTCCATCAGCCAGTGAAAGCCTGATGGATGCAGGTCCAAAATAAAGCTCTAATGCAGCTCACAGGTCAGCCAAGAAGGCCAAGGTTGAAAAGTTCAGACTCTTTGCAGGCAGCTTGAGAACGATTGGAAACCATTGAAACCAATTCAGTGTTTCTAAGACGCTCCTTCTTGAGGAGCATCATTGTCACTTGCTTTGTTTGAAGCTTTAACTCCAACATTTTCCAGATAAATATTTCCTTTCTAGTCTTATCACATTCAAAAAGACTCCAGCAGAGCTGCAGGTGATGAATAGTGTCTCAGTGTTACGTGGCTCAACAACAAGGTGACTCATTTCACCAAGTGTCTGTCTCCAAAGTGGAGCACGACAGTCATTTGGAAATTCAAAATCTGAAAGAAAAAAGCCACAAAATAAAGCTGAGCTCAAAATGTCCTTCAGACCCTGCAGGTATCTTCGAGCAGACTTCATTCTGAGGAGGTAAGGAGGACAGGAAGTCAAAGAAAACCAATGCTAATCACAGGTTTGGAAACTTCTGCTGATAAAATGGAAGCCCTGAGGAAAAGAGCTCTGAACCATTAATCACACTTTGACTTCTAATGGAAATCATCCAATAAGAAATTCAGCCACACAGCCACACTTAAAACTTAGTTTGGAGAGGATTTTAACTGAAGGTGTTGATGCTGCTAAGGAACAGAAGGACACAGAAGGCCTTAGCTGCTGCAGGCTTCGTTAGGACTTTAAGTTAGGCAACAACATCTGCAGACCAATAACTGGAAACTGGAATCTGACAGATAGAAGGACGTTCAAGATGTTCTGGAGAATCCAGCCTTCCTGTTAGCAGAGAAATGTGAAAGACTATTCCAACCTGATGTGTATCTCAGTGACTTCAGCAGCCTCTTCTCCCCTTCAGAGCAGCACTGCTTCAATAACTCCACTTCCGTCTTCACTGCTGTGGGGTCAAGCTTGACTTGTGTTAGGTTTATTCAATATTATAAAAAAAGTGTGTTCATATGAAACACTGTAGAAATGAGATGCTTCACTCTGTCTTGTGATTCAGTCAGTTGAGCATCCTGTCTTATGACCTGATCAACTGACCTGTCAGAACAATACTCTGATTTGTAACCATGTGTTATGTTCTGTTAATAAAAGCGCTCTGCAGAGGAGGTCCGTGGGAGAGAGAGTAGTGAGTTGGGTGCGGCTCTCTTCCCCTTCTGCAGAAGCTGTTTGAAAATCCCTCTCTGTGTGAACTCAGTCTCTCTTTTACGAACCTACATTTTTGAACCTAACAACTTATCTGAGTCAAAATGGAGAAAAACAAACACAGATCAAAGATCCGGTCTGATCCACTCAGGGTTCCTTCTTTCATCATGCTGCTTGTTTCTTCAGAGCATCTGTCAGAGATCAGTCTGATTGGATGTGAAGACGTGTCTAAGCAGATAGAGAGGTACCCACTCTGTTATTTCTCCAAGAAGCTTGTTGAGGATCTGTTTATCAATGTTTTGGAGCAAGTTGGACAGCTTGACTTTGACATCTAACTCCACAGCTGACTGGTCTTCCTCTGATGTGGCGGTGGGACTCAGAACCTCTGGAGGGGAATCGGTTCTGTCCAACTCGGAGATAAAGCTCCGACCAAAGATCTTAACCATGGGGTCTCTGTTTTCTGGACACAGAGCAGATCAGATTTACAGTCAAATACAGACAATAATCTGGATTATTTTATACGACCAATGGCCCTAAGTCTTCTGGATGTGTTCACACACATTATAGAAGTTAAGATTTCATCCCCTGAAGCTGGGAATCAGTTTTCCCTCATTTATCACGTTTTCTTTCTTCAGACAAATTCGGCCCATATTATCGTTTCTGATTGTGGAGCTTAAGTAAAAACCCATCAGAACTGGACGCTGGCAGAGTGGAAGCAGGAGCACAGAGAGATGAAATTAGAGGGTTCTAGAGGGAAGCTGGACAGATCAGGATGGAAGCAGATCAGTGACCTTCATCACAGTTACCTTCTAGACACGCTTGGACCTCCTGAAGCTTCCTATCATCTGCCAGATGAAGCAGTTTAGAGAGTTGGCTGAAGTTAGCAACAGAAACAGAAGGTGGGGAAAGCTGCAGCAGAGGCTGCCCCTCACTGTCTTTTTCATGGGACTGGACAGCTGAGTCCCTGCATGGGAAAGAAAAGCAAACACAACTAAAATCTCTCATTTGTTTAGTGGGAGATTTAAGAACAACTGAAATTTTGGAGATGAAGAGGCTAAAATGTCATTTAAATGCAGAATAGAAAGCCTTATCCTTCATCTAAACAATATTAAAACATGTTTAAAACATCAAGGATGAATGCCTGACTTTCACCATCTTTGTTTAGGCTGAATTTAGAGCAAAAGTCCACTAATGTGTCTTTACTGGCCTGATGAACGACAATGACTAAAAGAGCTAAAACAGCCTCAAATGTCCAGAGTGAGCCAGAGCTTGGAGGGGAGTTTGTATTTGGGCTGTAGTATTTCTCCACTGCAAAGCTGTGAGGTTCTAGATCAATCACAGACTAAAGACAGTAGAAGATCTGATGGAAGAAACTGGAACATCCTCTGTCTCCCTGAAGCTGAAAAACCAATATATTGCTGCCTACAGCTGTGAGCTCAGCCAAGGCTAAATCCCTTTCTGAGACAGTGCTGACAGCTGAACTCACTGAGACCCAGAATAATAAGAGGAGCAGCCAGCTCATCATTAGACCAACCTGATGTCAAAGCCCGTTTGGAAATCAGACGCCACTAAAGTGGACTTCCACTGAAGCGGCTCCTCAAACACATGCTCTGCCTCCTGTGGGTACTTGGAGCCAAACTTCTCCACAAAGTCCAGGATTTCCTTCAACAAGGACTCATTCAGTGGAGTGGACTCCAGTTTGTCCCTGCTGGAGCTGAAGCTGCTCCACTGGGCCAACGTGGTCCCTGTTAGTCACATATGGCCTCCTGAGAAGTCCAAAAACAAAACATACTGGATTAAAAACTCAACAAAATGTTACTTCAGTTCAGCATTGGTGAAAAAAACTAATCCTGAAGCAAAAACTTCTAGCTGAGAAGCTGCTGTCTGAGGACTAAAAGGAAAACACTGCTGAGCATAAAATAAATATCAGACTGAGCTGTCTGTCAGCAAATACAATCTCTGTCAGCTGGTCAAATCCAATGAGCGCGTGTGAGCTGCAGGGAGGAGTGTTAGAGAGCAGGCTAGCAGCGACACACTGCTGTTTATTTAGACCAAAATGCAAGCTTAATCCCGGAAAATGGCTCTTGTTCTTTGCTGGAGGCAGTCTGATGGAAAATTTAAAGGAACTCCCCGAAAAAAAATGGTTTACATTCATTGAAGAGGAACATTACCGGATCTAAACAAGTTTCCTCTGTAGAATCAACTGGTAAAAGTTGACCCATTATGATAGACCCCAAGATACTTAAACTCCTCCGCTAGGGGCAGTACATCCTCCCCAACCCGGAGAACGCACTCTACCCTTTTCCTGCTCAAGACCATGGTCTCGGATTTTGAGGCACTGATCCTCATCCCACCGGCTTCAAACTCAGCTGTGAACCATTTCAGTGAGAGCTGTAGATCAATCCCTGATGAAGCCAATAGAACCACATCATCTGCAATTACAGAGATGTGATCCTACAGCCACCAAAACGAATCCCCTTCACACCTTGGCTGCGCCTGGAAATGCTGTCCATAAAAGTTATGAACAGAATCGGTGACAAAGGGCAACCTTGGCGGGATCCTCATCGAAAGGAGTCCAACTTACCACCGGCAATACGGCCCAGACTCTGTCAACAGTTATACAGAGACCTAACAGCCCTCATTAAAGGGCCTGGTACTCCATACTCCCGGAGTACCCCCCACAGGATCCCCTGAGAGATACAGTCAAATGCCTTCTCCAGATCCACTAAACAAATGTAGACCGGTTAGGAAAACTCCCATGCACCCTTCAGGATCCTGCTGAGGGTATAGAGCCGATTCCAGTGTTCCATTTGCCAGGATGAAAACCACACAGCTCCTCCTGAATCCGGTAGATCCCACTAACCCACTGACCCTCCTTTCCAGAACCCCAGCAATTGAGAGGAATCACATTCTTAAAGGAATAGTACACCCAAAACATGGTTAGCCTTGCTTTCTACTCACCCCCATGCTGAACAACACTCTGGAGTACTTTTTGATATCTCAAATGCATCTGGAGATCTGGGAGGCTTCCCTGCTGCCTATGCGGTTGACATTCAATATGTTCAATACTTAGTCTATATGGTGCCCTCGAGGCAAGAAAGCATCCATAAAAGTCCACAAAAAACGGTCAATATTCCTCTCCATACTGCTCGCCCAATGTATTCCAAGTGTCCTGAGTGGGTGTAGTATCTTAGAATTTACTCGAATGGTAAGTCATTTAGAATGTTTTTAGAGCATAAACAAAAGCGAGTGTAGGATTTCCTGAAAGCGCGCCGCTTGCGCGCTCACGACGCCACGGAAGCCGGCAGAACAAACCAGATGAAAGGGAGTAGAAAATGAAGGCTAATCATGTTTTGGGTGTACTATTCCTTTATGGGAGGCTTAAGAGTGTGATTCCTATGTAGTTGGAACACACCCTCTAGTCCCGTTTTTTAAATAGGGGGACCAACACCTCAGTCTGCTAATCCAGGGGAACTGCCACTAATGTCCACAAAATGTTGCAGAGTGGCATTAACCACAGCAAAACAACATTGAGCGCCTTAAGGTACTCAGGGAGAATCTCATCCCCCCCGGGGCCTTGCCACTAAGGTGCTTTTTAACCACCTCAATGACCTCAGTACCGGAGATCGGACAACCTGACCCAGAGGCCCCATGCTCTGCTTCCTCAATGGGAAGACATGTTGATGGGATTAAGGAGGTCTTCGAAGTACTCCGCCCACCGACATGTGATGCCCCGAGTCAAGGTCAGCAGCACACCACCCTTACTATAAATAGTGTCGGTACTGCACAGTTTCCCCCTGCCGAGACGTCGGATTGTGGAACAGAATTTTTACATCATTTAAATAATTAAATCAGACGTCACAAGCCAACAACTACTTAATACTTAAACATACATTTGACCAAGTACTTTTTACTTTAACTTCATGGATGACTACTTTCTTTTAGTTGTTTTAGTTAGTTTTAGTGAGTATACATATGATAAAGTAGTCCTACTCTTACTTGAGTGAACTTTTTTGGGTACTCTACCCACCCCTGCCTTTATGTGGGGCAAAGCTGCCCTGGAACATGTAGGAAACCAGCTTCTTCATATGTGCCTGAAATGCTGTGGCAGGAAACCTGAAAATAAAGTCATTAAATGTGTTCCTAAAATCTCTGAGCTGAGCTCATATTTCACAGCCTGTTTCCTCTCTGACCCCTGGTTTGGCTCTGTCCTGCAGATAAACACTGAAGACTGAACATATTCTGTCTGTGTTCACACTCTGTTTAGACACGCAGGTTCACTCAGGTCACAGTTATTCAGGCTGGAAGGTTTTGCTCCAAAGCGAAAAGAGAAATTCTTCATCAGATCTTTCATGTCAGTGTCCTCTATCCAGGAAGCAGATTTTCTAACACTTTCTCCAGTTTGAGGAGGATGAGAACCAAAGCTGAGGTGTTCTGTGTTTAAGGCAGTGAACCAGGAAATTATCTGAACTCTCTTTATTTTACACACTGAAACCAGCCTCACTGATATGCAGCAGAAAGAAGGAGACATCTTCAGTCTTCATCAACCTTTCTGCTTCTAACCCTCCTCTCCATTCATGTTGTCCCGCCCAGAGAACCTCTTTCTAATGATCAGTAAATTAAGAGTTTTCTTCTGGTTCTGATCCATTTGACTCTCTGTCTGCCAGCAGAAACAACCACATGACTTTAGGTGTATTTGTTGACAAAGTCAAAGCAGGTGGAACCTCTTTGTCTCCACAGTTTTTAGGTATCAGTCAGATCAGGTCAGAATGTGAATTAGTCTTTCAGCTCTACTACAGTAAAAAGACAAACTGTTCTTGATGCTGTTGTTGTTAGAAACATGAATTTATGAGATTTCCTCCTTCTGCAGGTATTTTCCTTGGAGGAAGTTCTGAAAACATGCAAGGGGCTGCTGGAGTTAATGTGGAGAGCTGGAGGAAACAGAGCTCAGACACAGCAGAGAGTTAACTTAAGGTATGATTTAAAGTCTGTGCATGTGAACGGCTTTCTGCAGGAAAAATAAAGAGAGAAGATGGATTAAAGACTGGGTATAAATGTGGAGGAAAAAGCAGGATAAATGAGGGTCTTACTATATCTAACCCAGGTCTCATTAGTCGGCCTAATTGCTGTTTGTTAAAGCAGAGATTAAATAGATGGATCTCCCAGACTGGGTCTTTTCCAAAGGAAAACAAATCTGAGCTCAGAAGCTCCTGCTCTCTCTTAGATGTTCTGTGACTAAAACTTAATCCAGCATAATAAACACAGGCTGCTCTCCATGCTATTTCTCCACTGCATGAGCTCAGGTTCTGATTGGACTTCATGGAAACCTGCTTGATGACCCACAGAACCATCCTGCAGCTTGCATCTGTCCACAGTGTGTCCAGCAGTCCATTAAAGCTCAGATTAAACACACAGAAGGACTGAGAGTAATCAGAGTGATGATGAAGAGGAGGTGCTCAGACTCAGACTACTGTTCCTGTTCCTGGTTTGGATGGAGCCAGAATCAGCCTCCGTTCTCATTGTTTCAGTCACAGAGTCTCTTCTTCCAAAACGTTTTCTTGTTTTTCCAGACTGTTTTAAATCCAGTTCATTGTGGCTCATGGCTGTGTGGTTAAAGCAGGAATGTATGAAGGTGACTCTGGTCATTGGAGCAAGGAGCTGCTAGATATGTGTGTCCACATCCCACAGCTGTAAAATACTTCCAAAAACAGGTCTGTTCTTTTCCACAACCCTCTGTGTTTTAGAGCAACAGAAAAAAAGGCTCCAACCTTATAAACTTTGGTAACTTAGGGGTGAAACCTGCTTTAACTATTATTAGTCTGATCTGCAGCAGCAGCAGTCATTGCTGTTTTCTTTCCTTCCTGATGTCGTGTTAAACTCCTTTGCGCCTCAGAGCAGCAAACTGACCAACTCAGATTGTTTTAAAATCTGAGCTATTTGAACTGGAAGAGGATCGACTTCTTTTTCACCATGATTAAAACTATTGATTCATTGATTGATTGATTGTCTTTATTGATTTCACGGTGGAGAAATGTACTTGTTACATCAGCTCAAATAGTCAAAGGAGAAGAAAGTGCCAAAGGAAGAAAAAGGTGCATGGATATCTACAGTATATACAGTGCATTCACACATGACAGCTTTTTTTTATAGTAGGATCATTATACATTGTTGTTGCACAGGGTGTTCACATGGGTATTTATATAGATGGATATTTATATTTATATATATAGTTATTGCACTGGGTGTCAAATATAGAGAAACAGGCTATGCACAGGGTATCAAATAGTAATTGCACATTATACATTGCACAAGTTATTGCCGCTGTATTCACATTGTAGGGTCTGGTTGCAGCTGAAACCATAACAAAGTCAGGGTCTAAACATCAGGTTCTGATCAAACTTCCTGAATCTCTCATTGTTGGTTTAGCCCAAATTAAAATAAATGCATGCCGCTTCCAACTGGAGACATAATGATGGCTACATGAGAAAGAATCAGATCGGATCTAAATGAGCCTCAGCAAACAAACCCTGATACCTCTGAGAATATTTCCATATCACTGCTTTGGCTTTTTAAACTTACAGACCTGCAATTGTGGCTTTGGAATAATGTGTTTCATGTGTATTTAAAGGGGCTGAGCCCTTGGTGCCGCTGCTTTCGATGAAGGGGACGGACTCTGGTCAAATATAGAAGGATGCAAGATTTATGGCCATAAAGCTTCTGGAGAAACCCAACGTCAAAGTCTGCACACATGAGTTAAACCACTTGTTGTTAGTTTTGGTTGCAATTCTGCTCAGAGACACTTGGCTCCTATTCCTGAAATCGTTGAGGTGTTTTATAAAAGATTTTACATGATTCCAGGGAAGTTGAATGAGATCATGTCACCATAAAACATATATTACATATTATCTTAAGGTGGAATATTTTCAGCTGCTCTGATTGGCTGCAGGTTGTCAATAAATGTTAAAACAGAAAAACGGATATAAAACAATGGAAACAAACTCTACAAAAACACAAGCTCCTGTAAGGATGACTCTGGTCCATCTAAACCTGTTTACTAGATGAAGACCTCTGGAGACGCTCTGAGCTTTTGAAAAAAGCCGCTGCTTCTACTTTTTGAAGACATTCAGATCACCAAAATAAAAGCCCTGACTATCCCACCTCTTCTACTCTTCATACCTTCTTTTTCTCTCTCCTCTGTCTCTATCATTTAATTTGGGAGAGTAAATATTCTTGTGGTGTGGCAGCAGCATCTCTTCATATTTCCCTCTAAGTCTTAGAGTGACTCCCTCTGAGTCCCTCTAAGCTCTACGAACTCCAACATGCAGCGACCTTTGCTTAGTAACACCTTTAAGACACCAAGAACAATGACACATATAATGGGAAATAATGGGAAATAATGACACATTGCTGTAAAAGGCATGAAAAGAGAAGAGAGACTATCCTGCACACAGTTGATTTTGACAGGAGACAGCTTTTTTTTTTAGTCAAATTAGCTTAATATTCAGTTTTGATCCTTAATAAAAAAATAAGTTTGCTTTGTTTTCATCTCCAGTAAAAAAAATCGTTTTTTTAGCATTGGTGGTGTTCATTTTTATCAACACAGAGAATTAATTAACTGTTGTGAGCAGGTTAGCTGCACCAATGTCCAGACCTTTTTACTTGGTTCATCATGATACCGCCACCACCATGCTTCCCTACAGGCTGGTGTTGGCTGAGAGGAGAGCAGGTATTTCTTCTTCATTTGCTTTAATATTATTTAAATCACTGCTGACTAGGACAATTGTGATAAATTCTGATTTTTTTTTTTTACTTTTTTTCAGTACTGAGCAAAGAAAGTTTAAACTGTCAATAATTAGATTTTATCAACACAATCTAGTAATGGGAAAAAAGGTCTCCATTACAAAAATGAGGGGAGCTTTGGTTTCCAGTTTCCTCTCCGTTATTACTGTATCTAAATTAGAAACCCTAATGTTCCCTAATAGCAGATTTTAGTGATAGCTAAATGTTCTGTTCCGTTTGGGTTCTTTTCTTGTTCCACAGTGAAGCATATAGTTGGACGCTTTAATTCCAAACATTGATGCTTCTAATAGTTATGCTTCTTCTTTTCTCCTCCTTCCTGTTATTTTGTCAGCTGAGCTAAGATTGAAGGTTTTAGTTAGGGAGGTAAAGTTTATGTTCTCCAAAGCAGAACTTGTATATTTGACTATTAGCTGTTGTTTTCTTTAAGCGCCTCAGTTGACCCAACTATGAATATTAACATGCAGCCTCAGCAGCTGGAACAGAGATTCATGACTGAGAAACATTGATGCTCCTCCATTGACCTGTGTTTCATTCACAGCAGGAGAAATCTGGGTCTGAAATTTATTTCAAAAACAGCAAGTTCATCTGATTTTCTTGCAGCCCACTGTGTTGCTGCACAGGAAGGGTGTTTTACAAGGAAACTAATTCTACTGGCAAATGGGGAAATGCATTCAACTCTAAAATAGCCAATGTGCTCAATTATTCCAAAATTAGTCCAACTTTTACTGAAGCCATTTTTTGGAGGCATTAGTGTCCTTGAAGTTGTTTCCAAGAAGCTGCAGATTCCAAGACTCAAATGGAAATGATTGTTTCTATAATTAGAAAGGAAAGCTAAAAGTAACACAAAACATTTTATGTTTAATCAGATTAAAAGCGTTGTAGATCTCAACATCTTGTCTGAGGCATTTCTTTCCTTTCTTAAAGCTGCAATCTAAAGCAAAAAGGCAGAATCTGATCCTTAGATAATACCTAGCAGTGACCCATTAGGCCCAAACAGGAATGGTTCCATACAAGTGTTGAATGGTCCCAGACAGCCAGACTCTAAGTTTTTTCCAAAGCTAACACTGTAGCTGAATCCCAAAGCTCTAAGGACCAATCTGCCTGTCGGTAGCCGGTGTGTGATTCCCCCTGCGTGGACGAAATAGGGCTTCATTTTAGCCTGGAAGAAGAATCCCAGATGAAGGAGATCCCTCAGCAGAGGTCAGAGCATCAAGCAGCCAGACTTTGGACTGAGAACATTTCTCCTTTTCAGAAGGCTTCAAGTTCTACAAAGCAGAGCTCAACTTCCTCATCCTTTAACTAGTGGTAAACCAGTCTCAGTGGAATATCACTCATATTTCCAAAAACCTAAAAGCTCTCCAGTTGCTGCAGAACCACTCCCTACCATCACCTATCAACACTTACTAAGACCTGACCTGGAAGTTCTGAATGCCGGATTCAGAGGATTCCCTTTGGTTCTGCTGCCTTTGCTTAATGAGTCCCCAAACATCTTTCTCTGACACTTTGACACATTAGAAGCTGCTTTCTTCACTCATTTCATTCTGACCTCATAGTGTTCTTCCTCATCAGCACCTCAAAGGTCCAAAGTCATCATGTTAGAGTCTAGAACTGTTATTACCTGGCAGTGGTGTTCTGCTTCATGGTTAGTTGGTCTTCAGGCATGTTGCCACATGGTTTCTTTCACAATCAGACTGATTGGTCCGTTTAACATGTTGGATGGAACCAACCTTTTTACACATCTGGTCTCTGTCCACGGATCAGGCCTCAATAGAACCTGGTACTACAGTCTGCTGTCTGCTTCATAGATAATATACTGATTTTCTCAGAGGACCACTGGTTCTTTACTGGGAAGATCACAGCACACTTTCATTGGCTCTTCCTCATGGATCTATTTAAAAGGAGAATGGACCTTTATTAAAACACAGAGGGAGGAGTTGGGAGGTTCAGGGAACAAACAAAGTGAAGTCTAAATGTGTTCCAAAGTCTCCACTGTTGATCAGATCTACATCCCATCTATCCTTTGGGTTTCATCAACTCATTTATCATTTTCATGCACACAGTTGGCAAAGTGCTCCTCTGTTTTCTTAGACTGCAGAGATTCATCGTCTGATGAAGTGTAGTCTTGCAGGACTTCAGTACATGAAATCAAACCATCTGCACCGTTTTAGTTATTACTTGAGATTTATTATTACTGTGATTTAAAACCTAATTTAAGAGGAAGTCATGGACAAAAACAGCTCCAGTGACTTATGGGGACTCCAATCATTCGAGCATACTATTGCAGCCATTTGATGAACACTTTCCAGACTGCCATGATGAAAATACTAAGTGCACCCCATGCCTCAGCAGGCTGTTAAACCACCTGCTGCAGCAAGAAATTGAAGTAATGTTCTAGATGATTTTATCAGTCTATGATGTTGTTGTGAAGGAGTCTTAGTTGCAGTCATTGAAATATTGCATCAGATCACTAAGGTCTGCAGACATTCATCTCTGCAAACCTCTTTAAAGGTCCGACTAAAGCCTCTGATCATACTGAGGTCTGGACTTTGACTAGGCTATTGTATTAAGCTGGTTTTAATTTAATATAACGTTTTGGTATTTGTTGTGTTAAAGTAATAGTTGGATTTTAAAAGTAGAATCTACTGTGATTTTATTAGAGGTTAATATCTTACATTTATTTGATAAATCCTTTAAGTGCCTCCTCTCTAATTGTCAAACTGGGTAAGGATGTTATCCATCCATCCATTTTTTTCCGTTTTATCCTGAATTAGGTCGCAGAGGCAGCAGTCTAAGCAGAGTTGCCCTGACTTCCCGATGCACACACACACCTCCTGTTGCTCTGGGGGGGCCCCAAAGAGACATCAGGCAAGCTCAGAGACATAGTCCCTCCAGTGTGTCCTTGGCCTGCCACAAGGCCTCCTCCTAATAGGACATGCCTGGAATACCTCCCAAGGGAGGCATCCAGGAGGCATCCAAAATAGATGCCTGAGCCACCTCAGCTGGTTCCTTTCAAAGTGGAGGAGCAAGGACTCTAATTCAAGCTCCTCCCAGGTAACTGAGCTCCTCACCCGATCTCAAAGGGTCTGCCCAGCAACCCAGTTGAAGGAAACTTGGCTGCTTGTATTCACAATCTTTTCCTGTTGGTGATTACAGAGATCGTATGACCATAGGTGAGGGTGGGAACCACAAGATACTTGAAGTCCTTCACTTGAGAAAAGGACTCTCCACTGACCTAAAGAAGCGAGTCGACCTTTCTCCGGTGGAGAACCATGGCCTCAGATTTGGAGGTGTTGATCCTCATCCCGGCCACTTCACACTGCACGCCGGAGGTCCTGGTTTGATGAGGTCAACAGCACAACATTGTCTACTAAGAGCAGAGATGATATCCTGAGCATCCAAAACTGGATACCGTCCAGTCCCTGCCTGTGCCTGGAAATTCTGTCCATAAATGCAATGACCAGAACTGGTGACAAATGGTAGCCCTGGTGGAGACCAACATGCACCATGAACAGGTCTGACTTACTGCCTGCAATATAATCCAAACTCCTGCTGCGGTCATATAGAGAAGTGACAGCCCTTAACAGAGGGCCCCAGATCCTATAGTCCTGGAGCACACTCTACAGGGCACCACGAGGGACATGGTCGAATGCCTTCTCCAGATCTGGGAGAAACTCATCACAACATGCTTAGTTCTGACCGGCTTCCTTCCCTGCCAGCAGACCCAGCTCACCACCAGCTGGTGATCGGTTGACAGTTCAGCCCCCCTCTTCACCTGAGTGTGTGACTATGGGACCGAAGATCAGATGACACAACTACATGGACACCCTTGTGCTCAAACATGCTGTTTGTTATGGACAAACTATGATTAGCACAGAAGTCCAATAGCAGAACACTGCTTGAGTTCAGATCAGGGAGGCCATTACCCCCAATCAACCCAGTCCAGGTCTTACAATCCCTACCCCCAAAGACATTTAAGTCCCCCATTAGAACAATGGGCCCCCCAGTTGGAGCACCATCTAGAACACCTTCCAGGGACTCTAAGAGGGCCGGGTACTCTGCAACGATGTTGGGTCTGCAGGCCGAGATAACAATGAACCTGTTCCCAACCTGAAGGCGGAGTGGCGCAACCCTCTCATTCACTGGGGTGAACTCCAACATGTGACAACTGAGCTTGAGGACAATGAGCAAGGCCACCCTGGCTTGCCACCTCTTCCCGCAGGCAACGACAAATAAGTAGTGCATCCAGCATCTCTCCAGGAGATGGTATCAAGAACACAAGCTGTTTGTGGAAGTGAGCCTGACTATATCTAGCTGGTACCTCTCAACCTCCCACCAAAGCTCAGGCTCCTTCTAGCCAAGCCAGGTGACGCTCACCTCTACAGCCATGCAAGTCCCAACCCCAGACCTGGCTCCAGAGTGGGGCCTCTGGCTGAGCCATAAGGCTGACGACTGTCCTTGATTTAACTCTCTCCTAAGGGTCCTCTGAGCTGCTCTTGCAGGTCTGACCCATCACCTAGGACCTTTATGCCATGGGAGACCCTGCCAGGGACAGCAATGCCCCGACAACATCAGCCCTAGATCATTTGGGCACTCAAACAACCCCACCATGTTAAGGTGGCTGCTTGAAGGATGTTACAGTTTACTAAATGTAATTCAGGAACATTAAGGGGCTCCAGCATGTCTTTCAGACTGGACAGACTTTTCTGATGTTCTAATTTTCTCACAGCTCATCAGCAACATCACAGATAAGAGATTTTAACCTGACTTGGACACATTGGTACAGAAGAGCAGAATTAATCGGGAATAATGTGATCCCGGCGCGGTTCTGAGCCTGTGGATGAAAAAAAAAAAAATTGTTTATGTGTCAAATGCATGAGAAATGCAGCTGCAGATTACAAGGCCTAAAGATGTTTGGTTGCAGACATGAGGTGACGGTGAGGCTGATGAGGTGGAGAACACAGAGTTGGAGGAAGCTCCAGGCCTGACGCTCTATTTGTCAGAAGCATGGTCTCCTATGGTGGACAGCATTTACCAGAGAATGAGGGAAATGGAGCTACCCAGGCTCTGATGGTAAAGTAAAGTAAAGATTATGCACTGAGTCACCACATGAAAGGCTGGGCAAAATGCAGGATAGAGAAACAGCAGACAAAGAGCAGCAGGAGCCTCAGATAGAAAGTCTGCTTCTAAAAAATAAAAACGAAGAGTTCTCAGCAGGAGTCCACAGACAGAGTTCTTCTTATGCTAATGCTGAACAATCAGACTTATTATCCAGACATAGGTTCTCAGACTCAGCTCTGGTTAGGATATGGGTCATAAATAAAAAGAATTGCAGTGTATTGAGACAAGAGATGAATATTTCAGTTTAATAGTTTCTAATTGCATCAGTAGAACGTTCAAAGAGCCACTATGGCAGGTCTCTCAGACTCGGTTGGCTGCTCTGACTTTTCCACCACCTCTCCTCCTGCCCTGCTTCTCTTGCTGCTTCATCTTCTCTAAATAACGACTTTGCAGAGATTTATGGACATGAATATAATACCCCACAAACACAGAAAGGGACTCATCAGAGTGTACTACAGAGCAACATGATTCTCCTTGATCTGAGACACCCGCCAAGCTTTAGTTCCTCTCAATTTTCCGTCTTCCAGAGCGTTCTGTTATACCATTTTAGTCAACAGGAGGAAAAACAGACATGGAGAAGCTTTTTGATTTGGTGGCTGTTGGTGTTCAGGACCAAGCCGGGGAGTCATTGGCTGGTCTTTTCTCACATGGCAGCTCACTTTTCAAAGGATGTCAGAGAAACATGAAGAAAGGAGAAATGAGGGATTTGTTATCTTAGTAAAGGCCAGGCGGCCTCCTTTCATTGAATTTAGTGTAGATTGATGAAAACTTCCCATCTGTGTGCTTATACTGGGCTGTGCCATCTAACATATTACCTGTAAAGTTTTAAGAAAAGCCCCATCAGTCATCTTAAGTACCTTGGTATATGTGGCTGTCTGGTCATTGACTAATCTGATCTGTGAACACATGTTTCTGTCATCTTCAACTGGGAGCAAATCAAAGGCAACATTTGGGCTGATGCAACGCACTCCTCAAGGTACAAGCTGACAGCTTTTCCTAATAACTAAGAAGTAGAACCAGTGGGTCCATTACCAATGATGACGCTCCATCAGGAGCTCATTTGAACAGAAAAACACATCTGGAGAGTCTAAAAATCACTTGTTACAGCAATCTGAGTGAACAGTGTAAGATATGTAAATAGAGGAAAGTTTGGGCAGATTAA
Organism: Cyprinodon brontotheroides; assembly: GCA_018398635.1. Classification (NCBI taxonomy): domain Eukaryota; kingdom Metazoa; phylum Chordata; class Actinopteri; order Cyprinodontiformes; family Cyprinodontidae; genus Cyprinodon; species Cyprinodon brontotheroides. Next base: position 715,305 of record JAGKQL010000010.1, on the reverse strand, counting down.
ATACTTGGTAATTTATCTCTGGCTTAAATATCTCTGAGTTGGACAATGGAGGCAATGAGATCTAAGAGGTTAGATATAATAGGATATAATATTAAAATATTAGTAGTGTTCCTTAAATCTACAACCAAGACAGCTTTAGCCATAAAGATTATGATTAAAAACCAACTAAGCTCTGGTTGACCTCTGGTACTCAAATCAAAAACATTGAGGGTCACTTCAAACTTACTCAGAACCATTGTTAATCTTAGTGAACATTATAACTTCCTATCTACATGGTTTTGAACACAGAGACCCATCAACATACTGTAAATATGGACACCTGATCACATTCACTTTTTTAGTGAATATGATCCACTGATTCTTCCAGATTACTGAGTAAACTGAATAATTACTCGTCTGAGTTATTAGAAATGTTTTATACACTTAGAGGAAAGTACATTTGATCGATAATTATTGCTGGTTTCTGCTGAGGCACCATGTCTTCTTCTACAGTTTATGTTTCTAGTGAGGTTGAGGAGATCCAGCCCCAGAGAGCTACATTACAATGCTATAAACCAGGCATGTCAAAGTCAAACACAACGAGGGCCAAAACAAAAATTTGATTAGATTATTAGATCAAACTTTTATTATATTAATTACTTATTAAGATATAAACATAAATGAAAGTGCATGCATTAAAAATTATGTTGGATTGTTTTGGTATTTGATTTACCCCCTTTAACAATCGAAGTACAATGGGCTGAAGCCGGTTGTCTAAGGAGGCGGAGTTCACTAATTGCACTGCGCAAACACTGCGTGGTGTCAGCAGAGGCTGATTGATGCCAAAATAAAAGGAGCCTGGATGGAAGGAGAGGGGAGCTCATCCTGCTCCCTGGAGCCCGCAGACTCTCCCCCACGGCTTCTGGTGGCTCCTGCACTGCGGCAGCTGGGGGATTTCCTCGAGGCCGTCTGTCCTCATCCCTTGGCTGGGAGTCGGATTTCCTGGGTTGGCCTCTCCTGGGTGCCGTTGCACTTGGGATTCATTTGGACGTCTTGGGCGTTGGGTCCCCCTGCGCTCTGCTCAGTGCTCTGGAGGGGCATGTCTTTGGCTCCTCACAACCACTATTGAGCATTTTTCCTTTGCATAAACTTGCGCAAGTGGACTCTCACAAACAATAGTAAAGCAATAGTATCAAGGTGTTACTCTGTGGTATCTCTTTTACTATATCTGTTGGTTGTGCTGTTCTTTTTACGTATCTTTGCAGATGATGAAGTAGACTGAAGATGTTTTACCATTGTCTCTCTTTTATTTCCTCTTTCTTTTATCTTTTCTGCTTTTCCCTTCCTGTTCTATTTACATTACAGTGTCCATACAATCTGTAACACTCCCTACATGAATTATAATAAAGCTTTTTATAGGCATAAATAATGCGGAACCCTGTGGCCATAGTCATAATGCTCCACTTGTGAAAGCAAAATCTGTTCGGCCCTTCTTTGGCATCAAGACAATTATTCTTATTGCCACATCGCCAGACAGGACACTGTTAAAAAAAGAACTACTGACTGCTCTCTAGTGATTTCATTTATAAGATGAAACGTATGAAATGGAATATTTTGTTTTCTGAAGTAAATTAAAGTGACACTTAGAGGGACAACGGGAATCCTTTCTAATTTTGTTCTTCCTTACAGATCATCAGGAGCTTTTTAAACACAGAAAGAACACAACATTAGAGCAGATAGGTTTAATTTCCTTTAATAATAAATTTTGTTTAATTTCATACAACTTGCCCGATTAACACCATAATTTACAAAAACAAATCAAAACCTCTCTTGTATAAACTACAAATCTGATTCTGATCAATAGACCAGGTGTCATAAAGGTAAAAATAAATTAATTAATAAACTCTGGAAGCACTGATCAATCATTTAGATAAGTTATCACATCAGTTCTGGACAGCTGTGGGTGAGGGCCCACCGTCATGGAAAAGTTTGGTCTGTTTACATAAAAATTACATTAACTAAACAAAACCAGCCAAGGAGAAAACTTTTAATTAAGAAACCATTTCAGAAGAAATGAAAGTGTTTCTTTGATACATGCTTAGAAAAAAGTGCGTAGAAACTAAGTATGAGTCAGTAAGACTGAGTGACTCTTTTAATAAACGTCTGATGCTAATAAAATCAGGAGCAGCTACTTCCTGAATGTTCAGAAGTCTGCTGCTGAGCTGCTGTTAGCAGCCTCACTGAAACCATGTTTATATGAATAAAAATAAAAACTCCACCCTAATAAAACAAATAGTGAAACGTTCTTGTTAAAGACCGATGTGCTCAGTTCTATAAATGACAAAGCTGGTCTGCTGGACTGATTCAAACAGCTCCAGGGTGGAACATACAACAGCTAAATAAATAACTCTTGAGAAGCTTTGTAGGAGAAAACCAGGCTGGAAAAATCAAGTCTTAACACTTCAATGAATGAAGAGATGTTTCTGCTGTTAGTAAGAAAGATGGGCTACAGCTAAGATCACTTTTTATAAAAAGTATTTTAAAAGTACTTAAAATGTATAGAAAACATATTAATTTCCATTTAAATAAAATGACAGTTGTTGCCATTTCTAGAGAGAGTAGCTGGAGGGTTTCCATTTGGACCAACAGTCACTAAAGTTCTTTAGAAGCACAGAAATAAGACAGAAGACATGTTTGCTTGTTCATTTATCCGTTTTCTCTCAAAGTTACTTTACTGACATCAGTTCTAAACAGTCCACCAAACAGAAAAACATTCTTCCCTTTGGTTTTCTACAGGTTTAATGTTTTAAACACCCTAAAGATGGAGTCCTGGTTTTCTTTTGCTGGAGGAACTGCTGGTTCTATGAAGGTCCAGATTGTTCAACATTCCAGGTCGGTGTTGTTTGATCCAAATATGCTTCCTGAGCCACATTAACACAGAAGCGGTAAACCCTTTAGGCTTTATCTAACCTGGAGATCCCAACCAGACAGCAGCTGAGTTCTGAATCCAACTTGACCCAAAGTTAAAAGATCAGTTTTAGCTTGACAAGGCTCAGGTCCATCAGCACCAATCTGTGCTGTTTTGTCTTTTTCTCATCAGCCTCCCAGCAGCATCAAACTCTATCTTCTAAAAGAGATCTTAAAGAAAATTAAAATGCACATTGTCGCCCTTCCTTTTCCACCTTTCCCAGTCAGTGTTGATCTCAGGAGTGAGTCCAGCTGACTGGAACCCAGTATCTGTCTCCAATTGCTTCAGCACCAACTGCAGCTCCCTGAAGGCCATAGTGAGGTCATCGTTAACTATGACCTTCTCAAGCATATGACTCTACTATCTCAGCAGAGTTCAACATCTCCATAAAGTCCTCTTCCTGTAGGGTCCAGAACCCAGAGGGAAAAAGAAACAGGAAGTTAAATTAGCTCCATGAAGACTGCCTTAAAAGCTTCAAATATCTGCAACAGAAAATGGGCCTTAAAGCCGGAGACTGAAACAAAGCCACTGCTTTGAAGACACAATTATACATAAAGAGGCCTGTGCAGAGCCTGTTATATCCTCCCTGAGACATGGTTCCCACTCATGAACCCGGCCACAGATTATGCCCTGAAACCTCAAGGAATTTCCATTATTCCGTCCACTGAATTCACACCAGCATCCAATCCACTAAAAAAACCAAACATTCTCAGAAATATCCTCTAAACAGGCAAACAGCTAAACACAGCCCTGATTTACAGACAGGAAAGTCTCCATTTCTGTCAGTCTGCATTATATATGTGATGGGAGATGACAGCCTGTGAAGCAGGCTGATTTTGGGCTGTGTTAACTGGCTGCATAGATCACTGCAGCTCATAAAGAAAACTCTGACAAAGGAAGGCTGCAGGTCTGCTGAAGTGTTGGGAAAGCAAGTGATCTTCTGCTAGGATTTGTTCCTGATGGTCAGGTCAAGAGGTCATGGTTTTAAGTCAGCTGAGATATGAAACATAAATCTGAGAGGGTTTGAAGCTCCCCCAACACCTGCAGAACCATGTTTCCATGTTCTTCTCAAATTAATCCAGTTATTGTTTAGCTCAATGTTTTCCGGCAGAAACAAAGCTTGCACTAGAAAAACAATCTAGAAATAAGTAAAAATGTCTTAAATTAAGTGTTTTTACCCTTAATCTGAGTTGGTAAATGACATAGTTTGCCAATGGAATGAGCATTTTTACTCTTAAAATAAGATAATTAGATAATATGCGTTTGAAATAAGACTATGCAAATGGGTTTTCTTATTTTAAGTGTAAATTGTCTTGCTCCATTGGCAAAATGTTTATTCTACCCCCTCAATCCAAGAACAAATGCACTTATTTTAAGAAAAAATGACTTAAAAAGATTTCAATTTATTTCCAGTGTGGTGTCCAGTTTTACCCAGAGAACCAGAAACACATCCTGTTTGTTTCATCAGGGAAAAAGAGGAACCTTTGTCCACAAATATGGAAGCTCATTCAGCAGCTGGAGATGTTTCTAAGTCCATCAGATAATCAGTCAACAGGTGTGTAGAATGAAAAACCACCAGAGATTAACAATCTCTCTCTTCCACACTGCAAAAACAATCTAGAAATAAGTAAAAATTCCTTAAATCAAGTGTATTTTACCTTAATTTTAGCAGGTAAATGGGATGATTTGCCAATGGAATGAGTATTTTACTCTTAAAATAAGATAATTAGATAAAATGCACTTGAAATAAGACAATGCAGTTGCTTTTTCTTATTTTTAATGTAATTTGTCTTGTTCCATTGGCAAAGTGTCTCACATACCTCCTTAATTCAAGAACAAAATGTACTTAGTTTAGGAACAAATTACTTATTTAGATTTCAATTTCTTGCAGTGCAGATATCTCTCTGCAGTGGTACCTCTGAGGCTTTCTGTTTTTCTGAGCAAAAAAGCAGAAAGAAGAAAAAGCAGAAAAAAACAAACCTGGAGGATTAAAACGGAGTGGAGTTATAAAATCTGTATGCACATAAACACAGGCTCCTAAAAGGTTCTAACTCTTGTGTGAGGTTTTTTGATATCTGAAACTGTATCCTTTCAAGGATAAAGTTGTAAAATATGTTTTTTCCCCTCTTTTCCCCAATGTGGCCCCAACCCTACACAGAGACAATGGCAGCGCTAGGCAGAGATGGGAAGTAGCGAAGTACAAATACTTCGTTACTGTACTTTCAAGTAGATTTTTTCTGATATTTTACTTTTCCCTTACTTTACTACTTATTTTATATGGCTTACTTTTACTTCTACTCCCTTACATATTTTACAATAAATATCTGTACTTTCTACTCCTATACATTTTAAAAAATTGGCTCGTTATTTTAGTTATTTTTCACGCCATCAATACCAAAATTCAATCTAATTGATGGGAATCTACGTTGCATTTGACGCCACTTCTATCAAGATGATTGGCCAGATTCGGGCATGATATTCATCTGGCGTCAAAATCATTGCAGCTTGGTCTCGGTGGCTAGCATAGTATGGATGCTATCTAGATGATTGAAAATGAAATCATCAACGGAGATCTAAATCCTATTGGCAGACATCCATTTAAAAATGTAAAGCAAATCCGCATGAAAAAGTGGTTTTTACTTTTTACTTTTATGAGCTTTAAGTAAATTTACAAGCCTGTACTTTATTACTTCTGCTTACTGAAAGTAAAAGAAGTTTAATCACTACTTCCACTTTTTTACCAGAGTATTTTAACACGCTGTATCTGTAATTTTTATTCAAGCACATGAAAGTGAGTACCTCTTTGCCGTATCCTGCTGGCGCTATATAGTAACCGCCTGGACCAGGTGGGCAGCCAGGTAACCAGTAGAAACCTGGCAGCTTGGCCTCAGTTAATCCGTATCTTAATCTATGTGATGTATTGTCACTAATGGTTGTACTGAAACTGTAATTTCCCTCTGGGATTATTAATGTATGTCTGATTCTGATTCTGAATCACCAGAAAAGCCGAACATCACCTCTGTGGGGTACATTGGAATCACTGGCAAAGTAGGCTCGGCTTGGGAGAGGGCTTAGGAGAGGGAATTCCCAATAAGTCCTATCCTGGCCTCCTAGTCATAGGCTTTGCAAAGCAGATCAAAGCAGAAGGCAAAACAGAAAGTAGAAAGATAAGATAGGTCATAAGATGCAGAAGAGGTTTTCCTTTAGAAAGCTGTTAAAGCTGAACACACGTTGTTGTGGCCTCTTATTTCGGAGCTGAGAGCGAAGTTTCTGCTGCTGCAATGAGCCAGAACAAAAACAAGTTCATCTCCCTCCCTCGACTGAGCTGCCTGTAATTTCAAAATGGACATTTCAACTCATCCAGCCCACATCACAGCTCTGTCATTCATCCCTCCGACTCAGAGAAAAACATTGCATGCCTCGAACTTCCACCGCAACATGTCCTAAATATACCACCTCCCCCAACAGCGCCACCACCCTGCTCTGCTGCTCTCAGCATGCTGGGACTCCCTGTGCACTCAGGACCACAGTCTACCTCGATGTCAAACACTTGATCTAACTGTGTATTTGTTTGCAAAAATGTCCTGCGTGTCGACCCTGCAGGGTGACCCCTTCTTCTCCCCTCCAGCTCGTGTGAGAGCAGCAGAAAGGCATCCATCATCCCTCTGAGCATTACAACTTGTTTTTAATTTGTTTGCCACAAATGTGGAGGCAGACCATGGTGGCCAGTTTCAGAGAGGCCCCGAGCAGAGGAGGAGGGACAGGCGGAGACCTGGGGGCCCCTGTCTGCAGATCAGGGACCCGGCCAGGTCATCAGCAGCACACACTGAATTACAGAGACACACAGATGATAGCAGGGAGTTGCTGGTTAAACTGATGCAACCAACACAGGAGACACCAGACTGCTGCTGTCCCCGCTAAACTCTGCCCCTAGTGGATAGGACGGAGTTTAGGCTCCTAACTGGTGAACCTTAATATCTGAGACTGAGTTATTTGCCGCAGCTTTGACAGCAGCTGAAGGTTAGTAAAGTCCACAAAGATAAGCTTCCAGATGAAAAAGAAATAGACAGAAAACATTTCAGACACACATTCAGAAGTTTGGTTTTTATTCATTGAAACCAGAGTTAGATCTTGTGGTTGTTGATTATCTGTAGAGATCAAGTGGTAATCAGCACTTTTGCTCTTCTTGTTCCTCGTGGGACGATTCGGGTCTGAGAGACAGAGAGAGAGAGAGAGAGAGAGGAGCTCAGACTCACACTGTGTGATTCTCTGCTTCTACACAAACTGGTTGAACCTTATTATAGATGCATAGCCTGAAAAGCAGCCCTACAGGCCATGCCAGGCCTTGTATCTCCGAGACTTTTAAAGCCCTATAAAAGCCCAACCTGCTGGGTTGCAGCAGCAGACATTCAGATCTGCTTTCAAGAGTCTCAACGTGTCTCCTGTAATGTGGATTAATTGCCTGTTGGAACAGAAGCCGTGGCGTTAGCAGCTGGAAGGGGACTGAGCTTAGGAGTGTTTATTTGGCTTTGCACCTGAACGCCTCGCTGTAAAACGGCAGTGGGAACGGCAAGTGGAGAGAGTAGAGGAGACAACCTACTGGGGTTGTCAGGGGTTGACTGACAGACTTGGATCGCCTGGTGCTTCAACAGAACCACTGTGCTTTGTTTCTGAACGTTTGCTGCTTGTTAGAATGTCACCAAATGTGCTTTTGCAGATTAAAGGAATAGTACACCCAAAACATGATTAGCCTTCATTTTCTACT
>JAGKQL010000010.1:656943-697593 GCA_018398635.1 Cyprinodon brontotheroides | reverse complement strand
AAAACTTGCTCGATAGCCACGCTAACGCTAGTTTCATCGGCTGAAGCCGCCATGTTCTTTAGACTGAACTGTCGCACTTCTCGTTGCGTCACACCTCAACCCGCCTCAAAGCCAACGCTGATTGGACGTTCGTTTGGTGAACGGCTCCAAATTTTCTTTAACGGAGAGTCTCCAGACTGATCTGCGAGTGAAACCTTGAAAGCTTGCGAGATCAGGATGGTCTCACGAGGCTAGCTCAGACCAGGGAGGAGAGGAATGGTTCGTAAGAGGGGTGAAGATAGACAGGTTTAATAATCTGCCTTCTAAAGGATGAGCTTACAGCAGATATTCAGTGGTTCAGGTGTTGCTAATAAAGACTGATGATGTCGGGTTATATTACTGAAGCTGGACATGAAAACCCTTCATTTCACCAAGCTGGAGAAAGAAGCAGCGACTTCTTCTCATTAAAGAGCTTTCCTCTGCAGCGATCGTGCTGACAACAAAAAACCCAAACCGTGTCCAGCTGTATGGAGCAGCAGCCGAACACACCCTGTTCTTCTGTCTGAATAAAGTTCTGTCATGTTGAATTATCTCTCCTCAGCCCATCTTCATCCTCCTCATGTGTCGGAAGAAGAAGAAGCTGATTTTGCTGCTTAACTCTCCCAGCCTGTTAACTAACATCTAAACACTGAGATGTTCTGACTTTTTTCTAGTAGATTTGATGTATTTTGGTCTGAAAATGATCGTTCATTGAACTTCCCTAAATCCAATGTCAGCACTCAGGCTTTTTGATTGAGTATCGGCTGGTTTTTGGCCCTAGTAACGATCATTCAGGTTGATCCTTAAACAGCTGTGACACCTCCTTAAATCATCCCCATGATGACCTAAAGCGATACTCAGAGGCTCACCTCTGCGTCCCTCTGTGCCTCTTGTTCACCATACAGGCTTGGTTGCATGCATGAGTAATGAGATCAGCAGCTTAGAACCAGGGAGAAGATCAGCCTCTGACTGCTGCTGATGGATGAGAATCTGAGAAACAATGTAGCAACACCACAGCGGGTGAGATTGATGAAATACTGTTTGGACAGACGACCAAACTACCCTAAGAACCAGATGGATTTAGGTTGTTCTGACTGGATGTGATGTTTTCAGATAAAGGATCTTAAAGCCTGATACCTTGTTTATGGTATCATCAGAAACAGGTCCAGTTGTTAGAGGAGGAGAACCAGAGGCTCAGTCCTCAAGAGTCCAAGGTCACTTTAACTGCTGAAAGATAAATATATTTCACCGCTGCTCAGTGTTTGGGTTTGTTTTAGTTTCTTGTTTTCCTCGTTGCTTATTTTCTTTATCTCTTCCTCATTATTGTTCCATATTTCTTGCCTTATCAGTTCATGATTTGTGTTTCTTTTGTTTAATTTTGTGTTCTAGTCTTTGTAAATTGGGTTTTATGTATGTTTCCATCTCTGTCAGCTTCTTTCTTGGTTTGATAGGTTCTGTGTTTCTCTGTTCATCTTCATTCATGTTTATTACTCTCTCTGTGTCTCTGATCATTCAGACTCTCTGCTTTAAGCTTATTCAGCCACCTGTGCCTGTTTATCACACTCATGTCACTCACCTGTTTCACCTGCTATTTAAGCTCCAGATTTCTCTTTGTTTTCTGCTGGATTCTTCCTGATTAATCCAGGTTGTTCTGTCCAGTACTCTGGTCATGCTGTAGGTTTATGTTTTCTGTATTTTCATGTATTTCATTTTTATTCTCTATGCTGCTCTAGAACTCTTGTCTGTTCTTTAGTTCATCTTTAAAACCTCCCATTAAAACAATCAGATCAGGAACCAACAGCTGGACAGCTGCTCCTCCTGCTGATTCCCAGACAAACCTCAATCTGATGTCTTTATGTCAAAACATTCATCCCCAAGTTTCAGAGAGAAAATTTGCTTTCAGAGACACTTCAGCTGAGATCCTTCCTTAATGCTTCCAGGACCTTTACTTTATTCCATCGCACTGAACTGAAGCTGCTGTTTAAGTTGCATCTAACTGTGAAAAAATAGGGATTTTCTTTAGTTTGAGGGCAGGGAAGGTCATAATATGGTCAGGATTAGAGGTATTTACTGTGAATTTTAGTAGAAACTAATTATGACGAATGATGCCTTTTGTGAGTGAGTTTGAATAGAGCTGAAGGATTATCTGTCTGCTCAGATTCAAGGTGATTCTCTGGTTCCTCCCTGGAAAACTTGGAGCAGATTTCAGGCCTGTTAGAGGAACTAACAGCATCAGACCCTGTGGCTCAGTGCTTCTGGTCTAAAGGCAAGAAAAGACTCACTGCTGAGAAAAGTGATGGGAGGCCTGAGCTCTGGGAGGAGATGATGAAAACTTTTGATATAAACAAAGAATTATTTTTATTTCTTTAGTGAGGGAAGGAAGCTGAAACAGAGGAGAATATTTTGGACGCAGATTAAAAGACACCTGGAAACCAGAGAGAAATGGTTTCCCCTGGTTTCTGGTCATTCAGAGGGATTATGTTGATCTCCTTCAGTTCATCTACAGCATTAATTAGTCCTATAAACACCCAGATTACATCTGTATAATCTCTGATCTATTACTCTACTCTTCTAACAGCATTGAGCTCCTTGTCTGATAGAGCAGCAAGTTCAGAGCCTCAGGTTGTGTACAGAACAGCAGATGAATGTTTACAGTGACGGTGATCAGTGGGATTGGAGGGGAATCATCATGTTATTGAGGACATATGTGGAAATTTGCCTTTGGCTCGACGCTGGCAGAGCTGATACACAGGCTGGACACGGTGAAGACATACAGATGTGAAACATGTGGATAAACAGCAGAGTGACGGCCTAAGATGAAATTTATTTAGTAAGGTCACTAAATAACTAAAATATTTCATTTATATTAGAGGTATCTTCAATTTTTTGAAGGAACTATCATGTTCAATCTATTCTTTGTATTTAGTGGAGTGATTACCAACTTAAAGGGGCTGTTTTTTTTTTTAGGGTGGTGAAAGATGTGAGTGTTTGGTAGCAGGAAATAGAGTCAGGCAGTTTCACCCATGCTGCTCTTCAACCATGACCTTTATTATCTAGATAACACTTTAATAAAGACAAGAACTTTTCCCCACTCTGATCTGTTCTCAACTCTCTGCAGTTTGGTTCGTTTCTATTGCTTCAGCTTCTAAATTTACAACAACAGTTAAAAAAAAAGAAAAGTTTAATATTTTAGTTTCTAATTTACAGTGATGGACACGTTATAGTAATAGTTTCGAGTTACTTCTTCCAAAACGTTGTTTATGATTGTATCTCAGGTTCTGTCAAATGCAGAGACTGAAGCTGAAGGTGGTTTCTTGCAGATTTACTATAAAAAAGGTGGCAAAAGAAGCAAAAATCCAAAAACATAAATCCACAAAACACAAAATACTGAAAACCAAAAAACTCACATGAAGGGGAGGAATGATGATGAACCAGCAAACAACCTTATGATTCCTGATCGGGGGTGATCGTGAGAGGCTGATCGCCCCACTACACGACGAAGGACGCACAATCACGCTGAGAATCTCGCATGACTGAAAAGTCGGCCCGAAAAGGACAAAAAAATCGCACAGTGTACGCCCGGCTGTAGGGAGACTGACACAAGAGGGAAACAGAGTGCAAAAAAGAAACACCTAAGACCTCAAACATAATAAAAATTATTAGAATAACACAAAATGGAAATAAAAGCAATGAACACTCAAAGAAAAAACTTAAATACGACCAAAACCATGACAGGTTCTGCTTAATCAAAGTAAACAGTTACCAGGCAAAGGAAATAAGCAGTTTATTTTATAATGAATAAACTGAAATGTCTTTCTTGTGATCAGAATCGAAATACAACTGGGAGTTCAATTATAAAATACAAAATATTCTATATTAATTTATATATTAAATACTTAATAGATTAAGGACTGCATACTGAAACCAGTGTGCTCTAATCTGCACTATAATGATGAGTTTGTGCCAGAAGTGAGTTAAGACACTAATTGCAGCAAATTTTTATAGTTTTGATTTTTATGTTAAAAAAATAATATAAAGAAATATATAAAAACTTAACAGCTAAAAAAAAGTACTTTTAAAAATTAATATCTATGCAGGTTAACAGGCTATTAACTGACTTTAAAATAGATATAAGACTAAAAAATAAGGATTTCTAAGCAATTTTGCAAAAGTTTTTAGATTTAAATACAAATGCAACAAATCAGAAGCTGAGATGTTGTAACAGAGAAGAACAAAATGGACATAAAAACAGAAGGCTAGTTATTTATGCTTAAATATTTATTGTCCAAAACACAGAGATTGGAAAGTTTGACCTCAGTCATCAGAAATAGCAGTGATGCGTTTACTGACCCATCTTAAAGCTGTTCTTTCTCTCTATACATCAACTCAATGTATTCAGTAGTTTCCAACCAATCCCAGCAGACATCACTAAGGCTCCAGCCTGGCTCAGATTGAGGACAGAACAACATGTGGAGCATCTTCTATCCAGACGGTCTGCTCAACATGCAGTTTGTCTCGGCTGCAGCTCATCCTTCCAGTTATTTCCATCATCTCCAAATAAGGTTTTTATTTCTGATACAAAAACAGCCAAAAGCTTTGGAGCTTTTTTTGCTCCAACCATCGTGACCTACTGCTGCCTCTGTTGGAGCAGCAGCAGCTTTCTGCATGTTTAACACTGCTGCAGTCTGTGTTACCTTCATGTTCTCCTTATTTCAACACTACCAGAGTAATTCTGGAGACATTTATCATTAGAGACTGAAAGACTGAAATCACCCCGAAGAGCTTCTGATTTGGCCACATTAGAGATGCCATCATTGTCTCACAACATCTTCCGACTTGATGGTTTTCCAGATAATAACTTTTTTCTTCAACATCTTTGGATGTTTGAAGATAAGGGAAAAAATGGGATCAGGCATCTGAAGGACCTGCAGGGACTGACTGACCTTAGAGAATAACTGGACTGATTAAGGAAAGCAGAGAGTCTCAGTAGGAGAGAATTGAGAGCAGCAGGTCAGTAGGAGAAGAAAACACCATCTGACCTGAAGTCAGGTTCACATGAGTCCTCTGCTCTGTGACTAAAAGTAGCTACCTGTGATGCAGCGACCCACACAGACAGAATGGCTTTACTGTGAAACCAGAACAACTAGACTTCTATGGAGAAACATTCAGAGCAGGACAGACACCCGGGGGGGCGTCGGGAGTCTGCAGAACACCTCAGGACATTCAACAGACATGGACTCATTACATTTCTACAGCTTTGACTTGGACTAACGTTCTTTGATGCTGGCTGAGAGCCATTGGTGTGATGGATGCTTTTATTGTGTCCCTGGAGGTTCCTTCAGGCTGGAGCTAAAGGCTAACGGCTAACTAAACAGAAGAGAGGCAGCAGCCTTGGACTTAAGAGTCAGTAATGACACTGGACCGTCTGCACCGATCAAAAGAGACGCTCTACAGCCCCACATCTATGGCGTCTATGAAATGAGCTCACATCTGGAGGGAGAAAGAAATCCTGTTCAGACACAAAAAGATGAAATCACATGTTGCAGCCAGGAGGACATTTAGAAATACAAAGTCCACTTTTAGAGCCAGACCCATTATGATTATAAGAGAAACACATTAGGAACGCAAACATGAATACATGGAGTATATATGAAAAATACAGGAATATACTGTAATGAACCAAGAATATGGAAAATATTTATAATTTGATTCAGGAATATAAACAAATAGAAACAGATGATTATTATAGTGTATTCTAAATCTTTGTTGGTGTTTTCTAGGGAGCCTTTAACCTTTTTCTTTATGAATAAAAATAAATTATATGAAACGAAAATTCAAATTCTACAAAGACTGTAGTAAAATAAAAAGAGCAGCAAACAGACTCACACTGAGTCTAAAGCCACTGGAAATTAGTTTTTCAGAGAGACTTAAAATATTTTTATATTTAATGACAACTTGTTCCATAACTTTGGAGCCTTTACAGAAAAGAACCAATCCCCTCTGAGCTTCAGCCTAGTTTTTGATGCAACCATCAGCAGCTGGTCAGCTGATCTATGGACCGTGTAGACACATAAGGATGAAGTTAGTCAGAGAGGGAAGGAGGAGCAGGACAATTAAGGCATTTAAAGGTCAAGATAAGGATTTAGAAATCAGGACTTTGGTTACTGGCAGCCAGTGGAGAGACAATAGAACACCAGAGAAATGTTCATGTTGAGCAGCAGCCTTCTGATCAAGCTGAAGACATGAAATAAAAGCCGGACTGAACCCAGCATAAAGCAATAATCTAGACCAGTTGTGATAAAAGCCTGGATTATTATCTCCAGATCGTGTTTTAACCCCTTGCAGAACCCCTACGGACCCACCGGCCGAGGTCCAGCTGCTTTCGTGACCTGCGTAATTTTACAAACCCCCCAGTATTGATGTAAAAACATATTTAGCACAGTTGGTGACATTTATGGATAAATATTGCCAAAATGGCCCCTCCGCCTAGAAATTTCTCACTAATATCATTCTAAAATAAATATGATTCATCTGATTGAGTCCAAATTTGGTATATTTTTACACAACATTTAGATTTAAAAGTCTGTACTACTTTTTGTGCTATAAATAATATTTTGGTAGTGTTTTTTGCAATGTTTATTTCAAAAAAATTTTTTGGCTGAGGTTCAAAATACAAAAAGAAATATTTTTGTATTTTTGTCCCTAATATTTCAGGCAGGGGTCCAAAGCTACAATGAATTGCTGACACCAGAAAACCATTCTATGACATCTTACCTTTACAGGCGTTACCAAAAAGTTTCTTCTTAAATCTAATAGCTTTGAGGCTATAAGTGATTTACTTTTGTGTGTTTTTTGTCTCAGGCAAGGTGGCCCCTATTTATACCCCCTGAGGGTGTAAGAGGTTTTAACTAGATTGGGTCTAGTTTAGCAGCTTGGAGTAAAGAGTGCAAAACACCAATGAACTGCTTGCTGGACTTAAAGCCAGAATCCAGGGTTACACCAAGATAAGTAACCTGTTCCTGAACATGTGGTTCCAGATCACCAAGGTTTGGAAGAGGGCTGTGTGAATGACTGCTAGGACTGGATAAACTCAGGGTACTGTGTTATTGTTAGGGGCTCTGGATAGTAAACGTTGAGGCAGCACCCATAGTGATCAGACTCCTCAGGAGTCTATGGGTCCCTCCTGGAGTCCTGGCCGATGTCCTGGAAGCAGACTGAGGCAGTTGGAAGAAACCAGGAAAATTATCCAGACTCCTGAACTCAGCATCACCTTCCCTGTGCTGTGATGCCCTCTGGGTGCTATCATCAGCATCCAGCCATGCGTGGCCACTAACCAGGAACATTAAACACAAATGTCAACAGTCCTGGCTACAACCTGCAGTGTGTGTGCAGCAGGTAAAGACCTTAAGCCGCAGGAAGAGTCTTGGTGGAGCAGCTAAACATGGACTGATGGTGAGGCTCACACTGAGCACTCATCACCTACTGGCACATGGAAACCATTTCCATACTGGTGCTTGGAAACAGCAGCAGAGATCAGAATGGGAACATTTACGTCTGTTCAAGCACATGTATGCATGAAGGACAACATGTGTAAGTGTGTTTTTTGTGTGCCTGCAGCATATCAGTGTGTTTAGAAAAGAGGGCAATCATGGGCTTCTAGCTGAAGACAAGCCAAGCAGCCAATGAGAACCTGAATGACTGATGCTGGACAGTCTCTTACCCTGATGAACTGGACCATATTTGAAATTGGAGACAGGGAGCCACTTAACCATCAAGTCTCTCTACCTCAACACTGAAAGGAAGCAATTTAATAAACATCAAGCTTAAACTGGGAGAGTTGATTCATTTATTGATAGAAAGCAGAAACATGATGGAGGTCGTATTAGTGTGAAGCAAAACCCCATAGCTACTCGGTTAGAGCAAATCAGAGACAAAGTCAGCATCCAGCAAATTTCTCCAGTTTTTCTGAGTCCGTTTCTCAGGTTTCTTCTCTTCATTCTGCAGGAAACACATCAGGTTCATTCTTTACTCTGTGATGAAAGCAGACAGGGTGATGCTTTTCCATATTCATCCATCAGCCCTCCCAGCATGCACTGCAGCTCACTCAGTCAATCATATGAAGTACCTGATGATAAATGGCTAACAGCTCACATAGAAATGAAAGCAGAGAATCTGGACTAAAACCTGGAAGCCTTCATGTCTGAGAGAGTGTGTTTATTACAGGAACGGCGGTGCCATGAAACTTCAGCAGATAACTAGAGTGAGACCAGCTAGATGTTGGATTACTCTCTGCATACAGTTATCTTGGACTGGTCCCACAGAGCTTCTGGAAACCAGCAGTTCTGAGGTGGTGAGAGCGCCCCCCTGATGAGCGGTCTGGGTCGGTTCTGTGTGGCCAGTATAGACAGTACCACAGAGCAACAGATGGGCACTAGAATCTCTTCACTTTAGCTGCGACCACAACTAAAACCGCTTTCCTGTTCCTAACCTGCCAGGGAAAACAAACAGAACTCCATTTAAACTCACAGCCGCCCGACCAGAACCGACCAGAACTCCAAACATCATCAACCCAACTGAACACCAGAAAATCTGACAAACATTGGGTCTCGTCTGAATAGAGAACAAGGAGGGAAACAACCAGGATAATCCTGGGCAGAGAGATGGACGTGTTTTCACATGAATAAAGTCCTGCTGACTGCCGTGTTGATGTTCACAACTCCAAATACAAATACAGATGAAACTAGGAGGGATCCTTCACAGTGGATCTCCAGACCATGAGAAACCAAAGTGGGAATGGTTCTGCTGGACCTTAAAGACAATCAGCTCCAATCATATCAGCTGTTGGACTGTTTCATTTAGCCTTACCTCCTTGAGAGGCCAAGATGCTCCCCCTCCCTGCACAGAACACGTATGACTGATCAACACACTGAGCGCTGCACATCTACCTGTTCTTACATACACTCTGTAAAGATCTCTGCAGCTCCAAAAGAGTAAAATCATGTCCCTGTTTCTGCATTTAGTCTGGATCAGAAAAGCCAGCCAGTGTTCCAGCCGCTGTTAGAGATGAATACAGCCATATGAAGGATCAGCAGATCAGATGGAAATGTAAAGTTTTCTGTATGATGGTTTCGTGGATGATGAAACATAGCGCTCCCTGCTGGGTGACTCCTCACATGGCAGCTCACCTGATCTCATAGATCACTTTAGATTGGGACCAATAAAAGCTTCTCCTGCTGCTCCATTCTTCTTCCCTCATTCCCAGTCTCCTTGGCCACATTAAGACAGGTTCTGGTTTCCATTTTGATTTCTTAGCCCCAGTCTGGACCTACCAGCAGTAATTAACAAGTGAGCTGAAGACTTCTTGTGATAATTATGGGGAACAGGAGTGTTTCCAGGAGAAGCTGCCAGGTGATGCATTGCAGAGGATTCCCTGACAGGAAGGTGGACCTTCATCTGTCTTCCTCCTCTGCCTCTTTAAGCCTTAATGTTAGGGCCAGTCATTAGCCAGTTCCTAAGAAAACACACTTAGCATCCCAGCTCAGAGCTTCAGACAGGTGGGGGGGTGTTTGGGTGTGTGAATCTGTGTATAAATGTGAGGCTATCTCACCAAGCGTGTCTGTCTGTCTCCATAGTGCTGCCATGACTCACTGTGTGAACAGCTCACTGATTCATGTAGGATGAGTGGAAATGCCATCTCCTTGCTAAAGCTGGACAGAGCCAGATGTTTTCTCATTGGATGTATGTGTGAGAGCTGGATGAGCTCATATAAAGAGACCGTTGTATCACAGAGAGAGGGTCCATCTCTGCTCTGGCATTGTTTCATGTTTTCCCTGTGGTTATTCTGAGTAAAGAAAACACCTCTTTAACACGTCGCTTCTGGTTCCTAAAGTGAGCTGGAAGCAGAGCCGCTGAGGAGCAGACGGCCTGATGGCCAACAAAGCCTCTATTCAGCCTCTGAGCTTCATGCTGCTCAGAACACAGGGTGGAAAAGAGCAAGAGAGCAGAGATGTGAGTCCAGGATCACATATGATGAGAGGAAGATGATTTATTGAAGAGGGGTGTGAGATCAGGATCTGGGAAAAGCTGGGATGGGATTTTAGAAGCTGTGAAGCTGTTTTCAGATTCATACAGGGTGTGAAGGCCAGAGGAAAGACCTACAGCGAGCAGATCCTCAGCAGGAACATGTGTGACCACAGACAGGGAAGAACCTGACAGAAACACACAATAACTGAGAAAGAAATGAGCCCCACTGAGGCTGAGGGGACAATCAACATCAGCAGTGCTCTCCATCTTCTTCTGTGGTTCCCCCACCCTAACAGAGACGGTGACCGATCCATCAAGTGGGAGACCTGCTGCTTCTAAAGCACATGGGTCTGACTGTAAACACTAACATGTGTGCTGTCTGCTTCATCTCATCAGCTGCTTCATTTATTTCCAGTCAGTCGTTCTTTTTTTTCAACATTCAGATACAGAGAACAACAAAGAAGACCCCTTTATCAAACACGGATATCTCAGGTCTCCATCAGGAGCTTCTCTCCCAGTTCAGCAGACTGTAAACCTTTCTTTTTTTCCACATCAGCAGAATAATGTGGACGGCATTTAGGTCAAAAGGAGGAAGATGAGGACTGAAACTACACGAGTCAAACTGTTGGAGCAGATTTCCAGACCCGCTGGAATCAGATCGGTTCTGATCCGACTGTCCTGAAAGTGTCAAAGAGAAGAAGAGGCCTGTCAGCCAGAGATGGGAAAACCATGAAGCCACCAGTTCATTCCCATCACTGCCATCCATGTAGAACCATGTCCCAAACTGCACGGATCCCAGCCCTGTCCTGTGTCCTCAAAACCATCGACTCATCATTTAAACCAGAAAATCCACAGACATCATCTGCAGCTGGAACTCAGACAATAATAATGTTGTCTCCATTCACAGATTCAGTCCCTGAAGTTCTGCCAGTGCTTTTAGTGGTTCTATAATGAGAAGTCCAGCTGATCCACTGGTTCCAGAGACTGAGGAGGCTGGATGGGCGGACCTTGAAGCTCTATAGATCGATTGGTGCTATGCCAGGCAGGACCATGTATCTGCTGGCATTGGCAGCTGGATGCTACAGAATCCACAGTAGTAGCCATTCAAAATGTCCTCACTTTCCTTGATGGTCCTTGGCTGGTCCCCTGCAACTCCTTTTTAAACATCAATCCTTGTACTAAAATAATCTGTCTGTCATGTTTTGTTGACATTAAGATTTAAAGTAAAATAACTGTAATTCAGTGAAAGGGTGGAGTCAGAGTAAAAAAATACGAACCCCCAGGTGAAGGAGTGGGTCACCCCAGTGGCTGGAATTTGAGGGCATTCTGTTGGGAGTTGCAGGGAAGTGAGCTGCCCTTTGGCTGGCGTTTGACTGGGAAGGGCTATTTTGAATGCCTGCTACTGTAATCTTTCTATTTAGTTGGAGCCAGTGACTCTCAGCCAGAAGAGGAAAACCATCCTGTGTTACACAAAAACACAGCAGAGAGAAAAAAGGAAGGAGGAGAAGCACAGAGTCAGACAGTGATCCTGTCTGTTCCAGAAAGAAACGTGTCCCAGAAAGAGCAGCAATGTGAAGCTCAGGATGAAGAAGCTGCTCCTAAAACAGAGCCCAGACTGACTGAAGATGTTCAGAACCAAAAGAGGAGCAGCTGGTCTTAGCTTGGTTTGTTCCAGGTTCAAGGCTGTGGGCTGGACGAGGTGGGAACTCCAAAGCATGTTTGCTATCGACCCAACATGTGGTCTGGATCATTGATCCAGCTGGAGGTTTGCATCTGGAGACTTCTTGACCTGAAGAAACTGTTCGAGATCATTTGCATTTATCTGTTAATGAATAGATGAAGGAAGGACCATAGAAGCAGAGATCCCAGAGGACCTCTGATCTGATCCAGGAAGGCTCAGCAGGGCTCAGGAACACGGGTCCATTTGGTTAAAGAAAGCAGAACCATGCAGAGCTATGTTTTTGGAGTGGACAGAGAAAGTGCAGACTGGAGGGAGGATGCTTATGAATCAGAGTGTTTCTCCAGAGCAGGGTGATGATTTTAAAGCTTTCAGATCAGCAGGCCTTTGTTATCATTAGACCTCAGTTCTCCCTCCATTTCTATTCCTGAGTAAAGGCCACCAGAACTCAGAACAACTGCTCACCAGGACCTGAGAGCCCAGAGTTCAGAGCAGCTTTCCATGGAAAAGTTGAGAAAAGATGTTCTGCTCTGCTTGGTGGTGAGCTCAAAGTCATGAAGTTCTCAGCTGCTTCTGATGCTTCAAACTTTTAGGAGCAGAAATGAAAACAGACGAGACTCAGTTGAGAACGAAGCCACTGAGACAATCATTTTCACACTAATAACTGTGGGATCGGGCCCAGGTCCAGCTGGACGGGTTCTGCTGCTTCCATGGACAGATTGGATGGAAAAAAAATCTTCTGACTCATGTTGGAGACAAAAACAAGACAGAGAAGAAGAGTGTTTTATGACATGGAGTCTGCTTCTGAGCAGCATTCAAGATACTGTTAACTAGGAGCAGATGAGACGAGGAGACAGGAGACCAGCTGTGTTTCTGGGATCCAATAAGAAACAAATTGATCCAGATACAAGCTGTTAGGATCTCTGAGTTCTGACTGCAGCTGAAGAACCATTCATATTCATCAAATCCCATCTCTCTTCTTTCCGTTGATCTTTAAAGATTTGTCTACAATAACGTAAAGTTGCTGGATTTTCTGGTCCTTCTTTCATCAGCATGAAGCAACATTTTCTAAAAAACTTTTGTTTCTCCAGAAAAGGATAAAAGAGAAACTTGATGGGGAAATTGCGGATCAACTGGGAGAACAGGAGATGAATAAATGTTGGCTGCAGCAGGAGTTTCTTCAGCTCCATCCAGAGATGAAGAAAACATCTCAGTCTGCATATTTGTAGAAAGTGAGAAGCTACTGACTCAGATGTCTCCATCTTCTTAGTTTCATATTCCTGTTTCCTTTGTTTGTTTGTTTTTCTCCTACCAGGCGTTCATGAAAAAACCAGCTGCAGATCGATCAGGTTCAGGTTCATGCCCTCCAACAACATCTGCGCTGAAAGAGACACACCAAAACTGGAGAGAGGGGAGTGGGTTCTGGTTTTAGGCTAGGCTTTTGACCCATGGAGTTTTGCTCTTAGGCGAAGACGACTGTTAGAGGATCGGTCGGACTGTCAGGCGTTTACTCAGCCTCAGCAGGGAGGAGCAGCCATGTCGACCCGAAGCCCAAACAGCAGAACTGTGAGTTTCTTTACTGTTAAGAAAAAATTGTCCCCTGAGGTAATCAGCATCAATTTCAGAGTTATGGAAACATCCCCCTGCTTTGTTTTATGCATCCTTTACATTCCAGCTCCACTGCAAGCTGTATGTCAGACCTTTAATTTATAAAGCAGAAGAAAATCAATCCTAAACACAACTTGACCTCAACTGTTTCCAAACTTCATCTCCAACCTTTGTTCCATGATTTAGATCAGAGGTTTTGTGTTTCTAACAAAGTTCTGATTGATTTGCTTCCATCTAATCTCCACCTTTCCCCCTCTGTTACCTCTGTACTCTGTCAAACAGACCTAACACCAGGACCTGTGTGTCTACCTTCATCCACAGCTCTTCCTTAATCCGGGATCTGCTCATCTTTCCTCCCCCACATCCAGCAACCGGGATAGAGCAGCAACTAAATCCCAGTAGAAACCTTCCTGGAAGCTGCAGCAGCAGCTGGATGTTGATGGGGAGCACATGGAGCGAGCCCTGGCTGCTCATCACTGACACAGAGAACAAAACAGGTACTAATGTTTCACAGACGCAGGTCTCTGTAGGGAAACATTCCTGCTGCCTGATATGAGTGAGTAGGCCTTGTTAGGCCTCACTGTTGGTGGATTAGACCACCAATCAGATCTAGAGCTATATTCCTGTAAAGACTCTGCAGCTGAAGCCTGGAGGAGAAAGAAGAGATGGAAAGATGAGGAGAAGGAAAAGCATCCCTACTATCACACAGAGTCAGCGTTCAGAGGCCAAAGCTCCATGATTCCCACTGTGGCTGGCTGCTACAGCATCAGTCCCCATGTGGACTGATAGAGAGGCCTGCATGCAGCTGATAGTCTGAGACATCAGGGAAAAGGAAACACCTCCTTAGATCTGCTTAAAGTCAAAGCTCTGCATCCAAACTAAATGCTGGAACTGATCCATTAATGATTGAATGTTTCTGAAGAAACCAGCAGGAGTGTTTCCCTTCAGCTTCAGAGAAAGAAGCTTCAAAACATCTTAAAATCCCTAAAAATCAGAACAGAACGAAGGCCAGAGCTGGAGAGCTGTAAAAACTGCTGAAGGTTGGATCCAGATGTTAACATCTCACCTGAAGGGAAGCAGGAATAACACTGTCTGGATGTTAACATCAGGATTCAGTTTGGTCAGGTGCTAAATAACAGGAAAGCAGAGTAAACACAGGGTAGATTCTACCAGAGAGGAAACCAATGAAGATCCAGCCTGACCCGCTTCCTTTAACTAGAACCCTGACAGGGTTTGGATCTAAAGGGGATCACTTGGAGCTCAGGACAGAAAGGTCTGAAAGTGGTTTGTTCCATCAGGTTCTTCTTGTTCTCCTGTAGAAATAAAATACTTGAGGTTATTTAAATGGAATCACAGGTCAGAGAAAACATCTCTGTTGACTTCAGCTGCAGAGCAGTTCTGCCAAGGAGCATCGGCTGGATGAAGAGGAGGCAGATAATGAAGATTTTAAAAGAGGACCTGGTTCTGAGCTCAGCTCTGAGGTGTTTGGACAAAATAACAGTTTATGGAGGCAAGTAGAGTCAGAACCGGGAAGTTCTGAGGATTTTTCTAACAGCTTTTTCATTTTAACTTTGTTACCATAAAGATTAAAACCTTTCATTCTTGTGGGATTTTCATTTCCTGAGCTAAGTTTTAGGGTTAAGTTAAATGTTTATGCTTTGATAAAACTTTATTAAATTTATATTGAGTGGAAGACTAAAGATGCGGATTTGTTTTGTTTAGATAAGCTTCAGATGGGAAACAGGAAGATGAAGCAGATGTCTAAGAAACCCAAATTTCATCAGATGGATGAGCTTTAAAGGAACAGGAGAATATTCCACATTAATGTGAACTTAATGATGGACTGCAGCTGAGGAATCTGCTCCACAGTTATTTTCATCCAGAGTGTGTCTGTGCTTACCTGGCCGTCAGGCTCATCTCCTGCCTTCACCTTTCCTCAGTTCATCACTTGCAGCTGCTGAACTTTCTGATTGATGACTTCTCCAAACTCTGTGCAGGGATGGATCAACCTTTGCCACATCAGATCCCTTCACTCTGAGCATGGTTAAAGCCATAGATGCAGAATGTCTGAGGCAGGGTTGCTTCATGGTGCTGCAGTAGTCATTTGTCAGCTCCTTTCTCTTTGGAATCAACCGACCAATCAGATCACTAGATCTCTGAGCAGCAAGTTAGGAGAGCAAAGTCAGGATAGATTCTGACAACCTGTCTGCTGCAGACTGACTGTGGGAGTCAGTGTGGAAAGTTCATCCCTGATGTCTGTCATCTGACGACGTTATGTCATTTTAGTTGTTATGACACTATGTGCAGCGTCAATTTTCACTCTGAAGGTCTTTAAATGTTGATGTGTTGCTTTGGGAATTAAAAGAAATAAATCACCACCAGAACAGACAGAGAATAATCTTCTCAGCCTGAATCTTTGGGGATGATCCATCTGTTCTCAGCCTGCAGTCTCAGACTAGACTCATTCAATCTTAGTATGAGATGTGTGTGTCTGTGTTCTGCTGGGGAGGAACTTCAGTGAGCTGTTGTTTCTGGCAGGAGCCAAATAATCAAAGAGATGACAAAGTGTTGAGAAGGAAGCCGTCCACCGATCCTCCCACGGTGTGAAGCTACATAGCTCTGTCTGGCTGGAGACACCTGAGAGCTGGATCGACAGCCAGAGTAGGATTGGGGAAAGAAAATAAAGTCTGTACATTTATTTAGTAGCTGTCTGCGTCTGGTTAATGAGGTCAGCAGCTGAAGCCAAAAACAGAGAGAAAAGGCCTGCAGCTAACAGCTCTGCTATTTATACACAGCAAATAACCAAAGAATATTAATGCTGTAAAAACAACTAAGATCGAAAGATGATCAATGTTCTGATGGTTTATCAAATATATTTTCTCCACTGAAAATATTTCTCGTTTTCATCAAAATCTATCCAAAGAAAAACAATTCACATTCAAAAAATTTTTTCTGTTTTCTCTGATGGGTCCACTGCTTCTATTGCAACTTTTTAAAATAAAATTAGAAAAAGAGATCAGCAGGTAAGAGCAGATGATGATGAACTTAGTGTTTCTGCTGAATGATTGCAGAGCTTCTATAAAGCTTCCAAAAAGGAGCAACAATGTCTGAGCTGCTCTTAAAGCCAACAATGAATCTCCTTAAAGCTCTCAGTTCCTTAGTTTAGTCTCTGCTTCTCTGCATCAGCTGTTGAAGACATTCAGGACATGTAGATAAAGGTGATCATTAGTGACCGTTATCACAGCATGATGGCCTTTAACAACAGACCCATCAGTCAGTGCTGTCCATGGTCCTGAACGGGGGAAAACAGGGACGAGGTGGACCTCATCCTGCTAAAGACTGGAGTCAAACTTAATGGTAGCTTATAGAAAGTCAGAAACAAATTATTAGACCACCCTTGTTTTCTCCACTTTCTGTGTCAGTTTAATTTCCCATGCAACTAAAGCTACATTTGTTTGGTCAAATATAAAAACAAAACAAAAAAAAAGTAATAGGAGTTCACTTTACTCAGATATCTGACATCTTCCATTGTTTTACTGAAAACCAACATCACTTCAGTTCTACCATCAACAGTAAAGGCACAGCCAAATTTAGCTTTCAGGCATCCCATGTTTTTGAAGACAAGGCGAAACTAATACTTTTAATGACTGTAATTTAGAATCAAAGCAGATCAGTGTCTAAACTCTATGGTCCCTTTAGTTTATCATCAGGTCGGACTTGTTTTAGCTTCAGTCTCTGAATCACTGATTTATCACCAATTCAGAAATCATATTTTCTGACCTTTTTCTTTCCTGGTTGACCTTTCCTGCAGTTCAAACCCGAGAACAGGGAATCTGTTGAGCTCAATGAAGAAGGTTTCAGTGGGAGGTGAGGTCACAATATGTTCTGATCCCAGAACTCCCACTGGAGGCTCTTTTTCATGATCAGATCTCCTTTTTCATCTGATCATTTTTCATCAGCTTCCAGCAACAAAAGCTCTACAGCTTAGAGATGTGAGTCTGCAGGAGTGACCCTTCTTCAGGGGGTCCACAGGTTTACAAATTGGTCCTATTGGTCTTGTTAGAGGTCATTTTTGTGGCCTGAAGAAAGGAGTGAGTTGTACCACCCACAGATCTGACAGAGAGCGGCCCACAGAACGTTCTGATCCGCGTTCTGTAGATGTGAGAAGGTTCAGATGAAAGCTGGTAAAGATGGAGTCCTTGCACATGCTCAGTGATGATGCTTCATTCTGATGATCGGATGAAGTGATCGAGGTGGAGCTGCAACAAACTGTCTCTTCATGCTGTTGAAAGTATGTCTGATTGAAATATAGAGCTAGTTTATAGTTTAAAGAACAGATGAAGGAGGCATACCATCTATAACCGTCTAATATGTCTACTAGGGATGCATGATATAATCGGCCCCCTATCGGTATCGGCCTTAAAACTGAATATCGGACATCGGCCACCCCACCGATATTTAACCCGATATTTGATCAGCTTCTGAGTTTCTAAAGTCTAAAAAAAATAAAAAAAAATACTACTTCTTCTTCTTCCTCAAAAACTTCTTTTTTACAGACTTAAAAACTTCTAAAGACGAGGGAAAAAATATTGATACATTAAAAGATCCCAATATCTTCATATGCTGATATATTGTCATTTAAAAACACCATATCAATCTCTTTTACTAATGAAATATTGCTATATGTCATCGTTATGCTACGAAATCCCCCAAAAATTCACGAAATTTTGCCATATTTTTATATGTTGATATATTGACGCGGTATCGATCTATTTTACTAACAAAATCTCACAAGAATTTGCAAAATATCACGAGAGTTTGTAACAGAACGATGAAATTTCACGAGATTTTAAAAGTAAAATAGATCGATACCGCGTTTTTAAAAATCAATTTGATATCAGCATATGAAAATATATTTGAGTATATTATTTTTCAAAGTGTCAGAAATGGATAACAAAACTGCTATTTTAAATGACTACGTATTTTTGTCCAGCTTTAACATCGGTATCGATATCGGTTATCGGCTACAGTATATTTAAAATATGGGCATATCGGATATCGGCCAAAATCCCAATATCGTGCATCCCTAATGTCTACATCTATGATGATATGACCCATGTATGGAGGCCTTAATCCTTGATGCAGGCAACCCGGGTTTGAATCGGCCTGTGGTCCTTTCTCACATGTCTCTCACCCTCTCTCATACCCCCTTTCCTATCAGCCTACTGTCCATAAAAATGAGCCACTAGCACCATAAAAAAAAAAAAAAAACTCAAAAAATTAAACCTGGGTGGAGCCATCTAATCTCCACTGATGTTCTTAAAACACCAGTTTATCTGCAGGATTAAGTAAATGTGTTTGTTTCAGTGCACCAGGTGAAAATATAACCCATATAACCCATATTTGGTCTTTAGCAAGACGTTCATTCAGTTCTAGTTTCATGGAAAGACAATGAAAGACTGAAGGACTTTCTCTGTTATTTAGAGGATGAAAATTTTCACCTAAAGCACCAAGAGACACATGGATCATCTCACCGTCTATGTTTCATCCTTCAGATCTGAGGCGCAGTGAGATGATGGAGGAGTTGGAGGAAATCTTTCTGAGTAACGGCTCAGAAGGAGGCAGCAGAGGTGAGGCAGAGGATAGCAGGGGGCTTAGGGTCAGGCTGGGGTTGGTGGAGGGATGTATGAGGAGCTGTAGGCTCTGGAGGGGAACATCTTCATTATTTCATCACTACATCTCCTCAGGGAAAACAAAGGCCTGATAAATAGCAGCAGAGGTCAGAGTTACTCTAAGGTCAACTTTGTATCTCTGCTTTTTTGAGTAAGTTTGAGTTTAGAGGAAAACAGGAAGGCAGAACATCAGATAAATACAATAACAACACAGAAGACTTATAAAAAGAACTTTGTTCAGTGTGTTCTTAAGGGATAGGAAAGGTATAGAAATAAAATCCCTGATCTATTGTTTCCAGTCTCTGTAACATTCCCAATGAGGCACCTTGTCCTATAACTCAGTGAGGACCGATGGGACATGTTGGAAAACACATTCTACCTGAACACTTCCCTGCTGGAATCACATTTTCCATCCTCAGACCTCAGCAGAGATGGAGGGAGGAGACAGAATCATGACCAGATTTCATTTTCCTCTGCAGTTTAAATCAGTTTGATCCCAGCTGCTCGGTTTACTCTCCACTGACCCTGAACAGCTAAGGCCTCACTCCTGTCATATAGAATGACCAATACGTCAAGCTGATCTATTTATAAAGCTTTTAATTACACAAAATCAAAATGATAAACATTTTAAAGTCCAATAGCTGCAAAGCAGAACTTAGATTCCAGTTCCAGGCCAAATAGAGACAAAAACAGCATCACTTTGGAAACTATTTCGAATAAATTTGCATCAGTGCACATGAATCACTACTGAAAACCCTGTGCACTGTAAAAACGAAAAAGTTAGTTCAACTCAAAATTTCAAGGCAACCAACTGCACAGAATTTTTTGAGTTGAAGGGCATCAACTTGAATTTTTAAGTTTTGTAGAACTACACTTATTAAGTTCTGCCAACTAAGTTTTTAATTCAAGTTACTGGAACTTTCAAGTCTGTAAAACACTTATTATTTCAAGTTCAGATTATCTGTAAAAAGTTAGTTTTAAATTCAGATCACCATCCCCTGTAATAACTTACATTTTTGAGTTTAAATCCCCCCCCCCCCTCCCATCCACCCCCCATTCAATCATCCACTGACAGTACACCAGTTAAATTTTGCATGTTTATTTGAACCACTTTGGCAAAAACAGGTTTACAATTCCACAATGTAAACAAGTAATGTAAACAAGTAATCTTATGCTTAAAGGAGAAGTTCGGTTTTACACTTTAAGCCCATTTTCTGTAGTGTCCAGGAAGAAATCGAATGATCGACACCAAAAGTTTGACAATTGGTCCTGTCTCTGCTTTTTGTCTCATTTAGAATCCCCCCCTGGCTGCTTTAGAAATGGCTTGCATAGAGCATGTCCGGATAATGTCCTTTAAAACAACCTTAAAGCGTTTTTTAAAATATGCTACTCACCGGTCGTCAGCGCTGTTCAATGATGTTCCAAAAAAAGTTTCAAGTGTGAAGAAAAACCGTTCCTGTCTTGTATTTTATTTAGCATTTTGTAAATCCCATTGAGTTCTGTAGGAATAGTCAATATTCCGCTGCCACCGAAAACGGAAATGGGGCCTGTTTACAGAAAATGGGCTTAAAGTGTAAAAAAACCGAACTTCTCCTTTAAAACAAATCAGGTTTCAGCATATATTTTTTTACTTTCCAACTCCTGTTAAAACCTTACAAATAATGCAATATTGCCAGAGATGACAGGAAACCAGTGCCTTAGTCTAATACATGACATGTTAACAAAAGCTAATCAATGAAATGTTGACCCTTTTTCTAACTTTTGTAGATTGTGGATCATTTCTCGCTGAAAACATCTGCTTAAACATCTGTTTATCAGTGAAAGTGACTCAAATTATAGCTCCTACCTCCTGCTCCCACCTCCCATCCTTGGACTTTCGTTGGGCCAACAGTAAGAAAACTATCCAGGGTAGGAAAGCAGCTCAGGACTGCTGTGCTGAATCCTGGCAGCCTTCAGTTTTACTGACATCTTTACACTACAGACGCACACAGGAATGACTTCTGTTAAATTGGGACTATATCCTTCATGAAAATAACTACAAAAAAACTATAGTTATACAAAAGTAGCAACAGATTGACCACTCCTCATAATAATAATAACATATGGTGTGTACATTTAATGACATTTACTCAGTGTGCATGTGTCATACAGAGTTCACGGTCCTCGGTCTTCAACAGTTTCAGCTGCTCCTTCACACAATCTGTTGTGATAAATCTCAGCCTGTTGGGATGTTTTTGAGCTGACAGAGGAGGGAGGTTTTATTGTCAGAGTGGAGCTTTAAATCCCTGCTAAAGCCCACATTACTTTGGTATAAAACACGCTGCATTAGGCCTGTCAGGGAGGTTGAACGGTCCTCTGCTGATCTATAGCTGCAAACTGCAGGGAGATGAGAAGCAGACAGAGGTGGACAGTAGATCTGAGATGATACTGAGAGATAAAGAAACTAGAAAAGAGCAGAGATAAATGACACAAACTGGTTAAAATGCTGTTAGTCTACCAAATACTGCCACTAATGGGAGACTAGTGCAGTTTCCATTTCACTGAGCCAAGACACATGTGAAGAGCTCCTCTCTGCTGCTGCTGATGAAATCTCTGATCCTCCACCCTGCTCTCTGACTCCTTTATCTGTTCTTCTACTGCAGGCGGCCATAAAAGGAGCGACTCCGGTTCCTTCATCCATCCTCATCAACATCACTGGAAGAAAACTGGTGAAATGAGCGAGTGAGGCTGCCAGTGTCTTCAGCGCTCCAACATACCACAGTCCCAGTAACATCTGTTGAGCTACTTGGTGCTCCACCACCTCCACTGACGGACTGACTGAGGAATCTCTCCTCTGAAAGCAAATGCTTTCATTTACTATTCACGACACTTTCCAAGCTCTTGTCCATGATGCATTGATGTGTTTTAAAGTCATTCCCCATCTTTTAGCAGAACTCCTGTCCCCACAGTGAGGCAGCGTGGCTGCTGGCAGATCAAATATATGTCCCACTGAAGAAAAAACACAGAAATAACAGAGAGAGAGTTTCCAGAAACAACATGAGGTCATAAAAACCCAAAGGAAAACCTGTGACACAGGTAAGGACAGCGGTCCAGTGAGACCCGACTGGAACAACAACAGAGCTTCATCTTCCTCAGACTTCAACAGGTTGAAGGTCAAACACCTCTAAGGCTTTTAAACCGTTCATTATCATCATCATCATCATCATGGATGAAGAAATAAGGAAAATGAGCAGAGCCACACCAACACAGCTCCAGAGAGGATTTAGGATTCTAGCCTGGCACAGAGGAAAGGAAAAAGGGTGTAAGGAAGCATGAGGTGAGATAGAAGGATCAGGTTTCTGCTTCTACGTCCTTCAGGAAGGCTCAACGTCTCTGCTTATTGTTCAGGCCCAGAAAACCTCCAGTCAGACCAGTTGGAGCTGATGATCTTCCTCCTGGTCTAGTTTCTACATCTACCCACCAGAGAGGAACCAGTATCATGTGTCTGCTAATCCACCTGGGTCCGTTCCCTCAGTCGGATCCAGAACACCTCATCAAGGCGTCACAGCCTGGTAGAAGGGATCAGGTTTAGGAGACAGGAACGGTGGATCCTAGACAGACCTGCAGGGCTGCAGCTGGAAAAGCTGATCTGTTGACTCAACGTGATGAGGGGAAAAGCTGAGATCTGGGCTTTGTTCTGTCACAGTAGGTCGGTTTACAGGATTCTGGCATCATGGCTTCAGGTTCTGGATAATGTGATGTGGTTTGTGAAAAACATCCTGCAGATGGCGCTACTGTTCAGTCTGAATAGGATTCAGAATGAAGGAACAAATAAAAACTCAGAGCATCAAGTGGATCCATCTACCAGCTTTTCAGAACACATCCATAGATTGGATCATTTGTTCTTCCTGAAAGTGGTTCCAGCCTGGACTGGTTTAGAGCTAATTAAGAACCAACAGGAAATCCAATAGAAAAACTAAACAGAGGACCAGTCAACCAGGGCTGACCACCTCATCACTAAGAGGGAGATCATTTTTCCTCCTCTAGCTCCTGAGACAGAAGGCAGAGATGCCCTCTGAACACTGCAGAGATGTTATGGATCCTGAAAAAGCAAGAATGGTCCGGGACAAAGTCCTTCTCCTGGAAACACAAGGACACAAAATCATGAAAACAGAACTTTCGTTTTTACTTTACTCTCTGAATTAACCTCATCAATGATTAAACAAAGTCATTAATTTGATTTCTAGCAGCTATCATGTTTTGGATCAGAACCACAGATGGAGAAAAGGCCAAATCCACCTCCTTTGGTTCCTTTGGAACAATATAAACACTACATGGATCCATTAACCTCAGCTTCTAGATTCACTGTTTTTCTGTATTGCTCCATGTTCTTTTAAAATCATTCCTACATCATTTAATCTTCATGGTTTCAACTGAAGCAACAAAAAAGGCCACTGGCCCTGCCTCTCTTCTCAGATTCAAATAGTTTAAAGTTCTGATCTCAGAGGGCTTTAGGAACACCACAAGAGATTTGATTAACTTTTCTTACTTCTGAGACAACTGGAAGCAAGAACTAAACCATTAAATCAATAAAACCCAAAAGGATATTGTTTGGGTAGCTTCTACAGGATGAACACTGAGTGGATCAGAACTGGAAGCGTGAGCAGGAACTGGATCATTATTCACTCCAATGTGTCTAGAAATTATTACTGAGAACAGCCTTAACTTTCCACTGGAGGTCAAGAATCCACAGCAGCAAGGAGATCTATTATTAAAGGTCTGCAGCACTTTGTGAAGAACAACCTGGAGAGTCCACATAAATAATGCTGAGAAACAAGGAAGCAGGAGCCAAGCCTGTTAGCAGCTAACAGGAGAGGAGGGTATGGCAAACCAACTGAGCACTAAATGAGGGATCTCAGAGACCGCCTGAAGGCCCGCTGACAGGAACTTGGTCAGTTGACAGAGTCCCACCTGAGGAAGGGGAGAACTGAACACTGGTTTTTTCTGAAGTGGGAACTTGGCAGCAGAACATTGAGTGAGGAGGAGTTGGTAGAACGTTTGCTTCTGTGACCCACTTTCACTAAAAAGGTCTGAGATGTTTTAGCTATGCTAGGTATCCACATTTCCTGCCAATTCTGTTAAACTGATGATGATTCTGTGGCTGAATCAAAAACCAGCTACTAAACAATAACCCTGAGCACTAACGCTGTGTTTGCGTGTTCCTGCAAAGGGCCCGCCACATTAAGGTGATATTGGTGATTCATCCTTGACGAGAATCATTTTACATTACAATAAACTGTTTTACACTATCTGATCTCCTCTAGCTGAAATCTGGGTCCTCTGTTAATGTTCCTTACATAAAATGTGGTGAACTGATGAGCCTTCAGCCCTGCTCAGATATGCTATCAGGAAGTATTAATTTCATCTGGAGGAAATAATCTGTTTGTTGAGGTATGAGAGGGTCGGTGACCAGGGAAAAGTCTCTTCTGACTGCTGCTCTCTGCTTAAAGGGGGTCGGTTGTGCTGTTGTGTGTTTTATAGTCTGGATGTCTACACTGGGTGGGTTATCTGATGACTGCTTTAAGTGAAAAGCAGAGGAAACAGAATAACACAAACACATCTGGAACAGAACTGAAGATCTGCCATAAGCAGAATGTGAGGAGCTGGAAGAGGCCTCATTATATAAAAATAAACTGGGATTTTAATAATTGTTTATATAATGATTCAATTTAAATGGTTTCAGATTTTCACACTGACAGTTTAGGAGAGCTGAGCTGTTTACTGGAAGGTTTGAGGTACCAGAGAAAAACATCTGGTCCAAAAGGCAGCAACAGAACAACTTGTTGAGCTCCTCCTCAAAGAAAAGCTCCTAATAATAATGAGTGGTTAGAAGTTCAGATTAACCCCAGGAGCTCCACCCTCATGTCTGGCTGAATGTCTCAGAAATATAACCCTACCTCCATTAGTCTCACTATGAGCCCTGAACTATGCAGTGTTTTCTTTGGGGCCTGAGAGAACCAGAACCAGAACCTGAACAGGCCCGGCCCATCATTATCTGTGTTCAAGCTGCCTTATTCTGTGGCCATCCATAACAATCTAAGCATCAAATGAAACCCGTCTGGTTTCCTCCAGTCCCATCATCAGGGTTCTGACTGCAGCGTTCTGAGGTAGACCATAATTCAGGCTCTAACATGTTCAAACAGCCATGTTACAACCCTGGATCCTGAACAAACATTTCCTTCAAAGAGATCTTAAAAAATGAGGTGGATTTTTCTCCTTCAGTTTTCTCCGTGATGGTGCAACGCCTGTGGCTGGAGAAAGAGACCCAAAAAGGAAAAATATATAATAACAGAGCATGAGAATAATGATTGATCCTTCAAACATTCTAGGAACACAAAGGCTGAAGTCGGCTATGGGTAAAGATTGATGATTTAGTAATTCAGCAGTCAGTAAACTGGTGAAAATTAGAAACCAGATGTAGAAAATACCAAAAGTAAAGTTCATTTAAAGGAAAGACGAAAATGAAGTTATTAAGTTATAGAAGGAGTCACCAACATGGAGTCCATGAGCTGCAGGTGGCCCCCAAGGACCAAATAAGGCATCCGGGAGGAAAGATGGCTGAACAACCAGAGAACTGCAGCTAAAACCTGATTCTGTGGCTTTTTGACCACCTTTGGATTCAAAATAAGATTCAACATCTTATTAAAGAAAATTATTGCTCTGCTCTTAAAATAATAAACTTGAAGTAAACCCCAAAGCAGATGTATTTTCTCATCTTTAGTCAGTGCAAACCTTTCCATCTAAACATGTCCTGGGACAGTAGGACCTTCAGCTGCTCCCACAGACCTGCAAAAGAGAAAACCAAGAGCTGATTGTGACAGTAAGAGCTCTGAATACAGACATGCAAAGTTTCACATGCGCAGCGAGAAAAGCAGCGAGTCAGTGAGGCTGCTTCCTGTCCTGGAGCTCAGCTGATGGAGCAGCAGCAGCTTTCTCAGCCCTGATCTTCAGCTTGGAGGACATTAAAGGTCAGACACTGAAGCTGAGCTCCAGAATATCCACCAAAGAGCTGATCCACCAGGAAATACCTCCCGGTGGTCTCTGACCAGGAAGCAGCTGCTCTCTGCTGGTGGATCAGTTAGGTGGACCAACCCTGGAGGTCCTAGTTGGATCTTCTCAGGTTGTGCTGCTGCCTCAGATAGACGGACCTTCATCTGTTACTCTGAACCATCTGCTCTCCATCCAGATGGGGTCAGATTGAGTTTCATGGATATTTGAGCAAACACCCAGCGTACAACCCAGAGAGAAGCAGCTCTGCTTTCTACAGTGCAGCTGTCTGAATAGTGACGCCCTCCATGGTTTTACAGCACTGTGTGATATCTGGGATGTGATCTGATGCCTCCTTCTGGGGTCCTCATCACCAAACACCTTGTTGATGGCAGCTTCCCCACTTAGTCTCTACAGCTTGAACCTCCATCAGAACATCTCTCATTATATATTAAAACAGGATTCAAAGAGGCGTGTGATGAGGTGATTGGTGCAGCACGGACAGAGAAACATGTGGAGAGGACAGAAGTGGTCATCTCATTTCTATTGGCTGAGATGCAGGAAGGAACAAGGAACAATTAAAGAGACTCAGTTCTTTATTTTTCTGGACAAAAATCCCTCCGAGTCAGAAACCAAGCAGGGTGATGTGCAAAAGTGATGCATTATGGGTAAAACATCAGCTCCATTAGCTGCTTGGAAATCAAACATTGGGGCCTCGGGTTCCTGGGGCCCATGGCCGGTTGCACTTCAGGGTGGCTGGCTGCCGGCGGAGCTCCCTGGCTCATCCCCCACGGCTCCTAAGAGCTTTGGCATTGCAGTGACTGGGGGATTTCCTCGGGGCTGTCTCTCCTCTTCCATTTCTAGGGGGGCAGAGTTCCTGTGTTGGCCCCTCTTGGACGCCTTTGCACTGGGGGTCCCTTTGGCTCGGTGCTCTGGGGAGGGCAGCTCTTAGGGTCTTCACAACCACTATTCAGCTTTTTTCTTTTAGATAAACTTTATATGCACACGTGCACTCTCACAAACAACTACAGGTGCTTGGCTCCAGGTACTTAGAGATTCACTTCTATATAGAAAGCCCGTATTTTTTATCTTCAGCTACCAATGTATACATGTCAGGCTAAATAATACTAGATATACTTCAGCGATTATTGTATCTGTTATACTATAGCCGTTAGTTGTGCTGTTCTTTTACATCTCTTCTTGCAGGTGATGGAGCAGACAAAAGACAATTTATAATTGTCTCCCTTTTATCTCAAAAGTTTCAATTTGCATGTTTCCAAGGCAATAGATAGGGCTCGTCATATAAAGACTCAAACTCCAGATCCAGACATTTGTGATTGAAAGCTTCCTGGAGGGAAGCTGGCGTCAATTCAAATCTCTGGAAATATGAAGTCCAGTGGATTGTTTTAAACTTTTAGCGGGTTCCTTTTCTATCTCATCTTTCTTTCATCTTTTCTCCTTTTTTTTTTTTTTTTTCTTTCCTGTTCTGCTTTCCCATTGCAGTGTCCATATAATTTGGGAAATACTCCCTGCATAATTATAATACAGTTATTTACATGCATAAATCAAGCGGAACACTATGGCCGACAAGTCGTACTGCTCCACTTGTGAAAGTAAAATCTGTTGGGCTCTTTTGGCATCAAGACAATTATTCTTATTGCCAGACAGGACACTGAGAGGAAAAAAAAAAAAACTTTTAAAGGGACACAAGGAAAGAAATTGACTCTATTCCTTTAAAACTGAACTTTCTTCCAGATGCTGAATGAGTCACAGACCAGCTTCATCTATTTCTATGAAACAAAAGGAGAACAATGATCTCAGGATTCTCCAGGCTGTTAGGGAGGAACGTTGTTACTACATGTGGAAGATCTCTAAGCAGGTCACTAAGATGACTGTTAATGGAGAAAGATGGCAGCAGAAATGTGAGGCAGCAGGAGAAGCAGCTGCAGACTGATCCACTCACAACTTCATTTGCATCTTACTCAGAGGCTGATAGAAAGAAAAGGCTGAATAAAGCAAAGGGAAGGAAGGCGGAGATAATCTGACATCAGAAGGAGT
Organism: Cyprinodon brontotheroides; assembly: GCA_018398635.1. Taxonomy (NCBI): domain Eukaryota; kingdom Metazoa; phylum Chordata; class Actinopteri; order Cyprinodontiformes; family Cyprinodontidae; genus Cyprinodon; species Cyprinodon brontotheroides. The sequence continues at coordinate 669,510 of JAGKQL010000010.1, read as the reverse complement.
TAATGACGTAAAACATAATCTCTAAACTGTTCATCATCATCAATAACACCTCATTAATGGATGTTTGGAGACAAAGATGGAAAAGAGATGAACAGGAAAAAAGAATCAAAGCAAAGATGAGCTCTGAACAAACACAAACAAGCTTTAATCTGAAAGGAAAACCTCAGGCAGACAGTGGGAGGGAGGAGAGGTCTATCCCAGAGGGGGATCCAAGTGTTTCAGCTTCCTAATTCACAGCCAACACAAGACAGGACAGAATGTGTCATCAGTCCATCGGTCCTCAGCAGAACAAGCTTCCAACAGCAGCAGCTCTGCTCTCAGTCACACATTCAGCTATCAGGTAACAGAAGCTGGATCAGATCAGACACTCATCTTTAATCACAGCATCCACAGAGTCTGGTAATGATCTCCTTGGGAAACAACAGTGGTAGATCATGGAAGAACATCAGTAGGAGGAACATTAGAGGTCCGTTCCAGCAGAGATTTCTGCTCCTTTCAGGCCCATAATCCTCTCATCATTAGGTCCAAAGAACTGAATAACTTCTTCACATCTAAGAAGGTCAGTGAATCAGTTCTCTGATGTGTTCACTGATACTCAGACATTTGATTGTCCTGCTTTCTGTAGAACTCCATCCTTTGGGACAAAAAGAAATCAGCTTCTACATGATGTGAGTTAAGCTTCCTCAGCATGGAGAGATGACCTCAGAGAGGATCATGAGTCGTTCCAGGAGCGATCAACCATCACCACGATTACACATCCACTGCTTCACTGCTGCTAGTTTATCTCTACATGCATGCTATTTTAGGGTCCAATATTCAGCCAGAACTTCCCAGTAATAACACCCAACCCTTTAAGGACGCCTGATATCTGATAGAAATGATAGGCAGAACATGTCGACCACATGTTCTTTAAACTTCCTCTGTCTCTGCAGCTTTTAGTTAAAACACCACAGCCTGCTTGTCAGACAGAGCCTGCTGTCTGTGAAGCTTTTTCAGGATCTTTGTGATGTAAGTGAGCATCTCCAGCTTAGCAGTGACTGATTTAGTAGCCAGCAGGGTTTGGAAGAGCGTGATGGAGGCAGGAAGTCATCAGAACTCATCAGAGAGAAGAGTTGTGCAAATCAAACTAATAAAAGTAATCCCTCCTCTCTGTCTGCTCTCCTCAGTTCTTATTTCTCTATAAACATCTGCTTCCTCTGACAGTGTTTGTAGCTTAGATGATGTGGAAACTTCTCTTATGATAAAATAACTGGAAACAGGAACTCTTCCAACCAGTCCTTGTGTTTTGCTAAAGTGTCGGTGTGGCAGCAAACCGCCTACTGGCTACTGACCAGGACCAATGTCTGAAGCTCCCAGGATCCACCGACCCCCTCAGCCCCCAAACCTCCCTGATCTCTTAGGATTCTTTCCACCAGGATGGAAACTCTGTTATCCCAGACAGAACAGAGGAAAATATTTGGCCATTTTCTTTTTAAAACACAGATTTTATTTACATATCCCTGCTTCCTCAAACACCTTTCTTCTGTACCAAAGGATCTGTATGTGATAGAAACATCAGGATGAAGGCAGAATGGATTGCTGGAGGATTATTTGCATCTCATCCCTCAGAATCAATATACAGGCATCGCCTTTCCCCAACTAGAAAAAGTAAAGCTTGGAACAAAAAGGCTAAATTGTTCATTTTTTCTCCCAAACATCCTCACATGCAGCCAGTAGGTTATTAGAATGTCTGCTAAAAGCTTTTTCCCATTCAATCATTTCTACGTGTCATTTTTCAGCCTACTACTGTAAGGCAGGACATTTTGACATGTAGTAGTAGAGCTGTCCTCTCTTTTGTTCCACTTGTACAGCTCTAAAATAATACTGTTCCTGGTCAAAACTACATTCCTACTAATTAGAACTGTACATATAGATATCCTAAATTGGATTTTTGCAAGCATAAATCTTTTTTTAAGTGGCTGTTTTGACATTTATTAGCTTGAATGAATATATATTTCTGATGTCGCAAATGCATTTCTTCCAAATCATAATGAACATTTAAAATATCTAAAATAAGATTTCTCATATTTGAAATAAACATTTTAAATATCTTATATGTAATTCCTACTAGTACAAATTAATTCTCATTTCCCATTAATGTGTATTGGGCTTTTACCAGGTCTAAAATAAACATTCTGTCATGAACTGCGGACAGAGGGACCCAGTATTCAAGGAGAGACAGTCAGTAGGAAAGTTCAAAAACTTTTATTAAATAATAAAACAAAAACTAAAGGGGAAAGCTGTAGCTCGCAGACACTGCATGCGGGGGCGGGGCACCGCCCAATCTCAGCCACTCTGCAGCGAGAGAAACACAGGTAAGTGACAGAAGATTATCCGGAAGTCACAGTTGGTCACTTACCTGGTTTAACAGTCCAGACAGAACAAGAATGTCCCCAAGTGCTGCAGTCCCAGAGGTCATGCTGGAAGCTGATCCTGGTATCCGATCCAGAACAGACAGGAACAGACAGAAACAGGCAGGATCCAGATCAGGCAGGAACAGGAGGCAGGGATCCAGACTTCCAGGCATCCACAGGCTTCCAGGAGGGTTCAGAGTCTGACTGGTCTGAAAGTGTGACCAGGTTGTCACGTAGAATAGCAGACAGGATCAGGTGCAGATGAGAAGGCTCAGTGGGAAGAGGGCAGCTTTAGATTATGACGTGGAACCAGAACTAGATGTAGGACTTTAAACTGGTCTCTCCTGGAGCCAGGAAGCTTATTGAGATGTAAAACTGAACCTCCCTACATATATTGAGCCTCAAAACCTAGAGGACTCTGTGCAGGGGGAGGAACAGTGGACCATCAGGAGACGAGACAAACACAAAACCCTCTTTCCACTGGCTGCTAGGATCCAGGACATGAACCATGAACAAAAACTGAACAGACAGACTGACAGAAAGACAAGAAACAATCTGGCCATGAATGCTCAGGCTGAACTGAATATAAACCAGAGGAAACAGGTGAGAGGAATAAAATTGTAATTGAGGCAGGGAGGGAAAATGACAGGTGAAAGGACTAATGAACTTATTTAGATTTAATTTTTTGCAGTGTGGTAGCCGGCTCGCGTCGATGACGTCATACACACTTGGCTTTGTTTTAAAAATATATAAATATAAAGTATATAACCGCTGATGTCTGGGGGACAGTGATTCCCCTACATGTTATGAATACTGGCTTACTACCATAAATAACAAATTATGAACAGTTTAGTGTCTTCAACTCGTTGTCTATAGGAAGATGTAACTTGGATTACAAAACCAAATAATATGTTCACACTGCAAAAACAATCCTAGAGATAAGTGAAAAATGTCTTAAATTAAGTGTATTTACCCCCTTAATTTGGAGTAGGTACCCGTTTGTAGGCTTATTCTGGTCTGCCATCCGCGCCTCAGGAGGGGAAGCAAGCAGCACCAACACTGTTTATAGTAGTGGGATGGTGTGTGCTGCTGACCTCGACTGGGACGCTGTGGGTCGGTGGGCGAATACTCGAAGATCTTCTCAATCCCACCAACATGTCTTCCCATTGAGGAAGCTGGGCCTGGGGACTCTGGACTGGGCTCTCCAATCTCTGTGTGGGCTGCAGGCTGTAGGTGGTTAAAAGCTCCTCGGTGGCAAGGCCCCGGGGTGGATGAGATCGCCCCGGAGTTCCTCGGGCGCCCTGGATGTTGTGGGGTTGTGTTGGCTGACACGACTCTTCAACGCTGTGGCATACATCAGGGACAGTCCCCCTGGATTGGCAGGCTCAGGTGGTGGTCCCCCTGTGTGCAAAGGGGACCGGAGGGTGTGTGCTCCACTACAGGGAGCCATTGACTTTAAGCCTCCCGCAAAGGTCTATTCGGGGTGCTGGAGAGAGAGGGTCCGCCGGATAGTCGTACCTCGGACCTCGGATTCAGGAAGAGCAGCGTGGTTTCCGCCCTGAACGTGGAACGCTGGACCAGCTCTACAATCTCAGCATATGGGTCCTGGAGGGTGCATGGAGTTCATCAACCAGTAGTACATGTGCTTTGTGGACTTGGAGAAGGCGCTCGAATGCGTCCGGGGGCCCTATGGGGGTTCTCCGAATACGGGTGCCGGGCCCTTGGATACCGGCCTGTCAGGTCCCTGTATAACCGGTGTCAGAGTTCTGGTCCGCGATTGCCGCAGTCGGGCTCATTTCCTCGTGAGAAGTTGGACTCCGCCACAGGGCTGCCTCTTTTGTCACCGACATTCTGTTCATTACCTTCATGGACAGAATTTGTAGCCGCCAAGGTGTTGAGGGGATCCGCTTTTGGTGGCCTTAGGATTGCGCCTTCCTGCTTTTTGCAGATGATGTGGTCCTATTGGCTTCATCAGTTCGTGATCTGCAGCTCTCGCTGGATCGTGTTCGCAGCCGAAAGTGTGAAGCTGCCGGATGGGGATCAGTGCCTCCAACCGAGTGCTAGCGGTCTTGAGCCGAAAAGGCAGGAGTGGCTCTCCGGTCAGGGGGTGTCCTGCCCCAAAGTGGAGGAGTTTAAGTATCTTGGGATCTTGTTCATGAATGAGGGAAGAAGGGAGCGGGAGATCGACAGGCGGTGCAGCGTTCGCCGTGAAGCGGGCGCTGTACCGGTCCGTCGTGGTGAAGAGAGAGAGCTGAGTCGTGCTGCGAAGCTCTCGATTTATCGTTTCCATCTACGCTCCTACCTTCATCTATGGTCATATGAACTCTGGGTCGCGACCGAAAAGAACGGCAGATCGCGGATACAAGCCGCTGAAATGGGGTTTCCTCCTCGTAGGGTGGCTGGGCCTCTCCTTAGAGATAGGGCAGAGAAGCTCGTCATCCGGGAGGGACTCGAGAGCCGTTCTCCACGCCGAGAGGAGCCAGTTGAGGTGGGCTTGGGCATCTCGCTTAGATGCCTCCTGGACGCCCCCTGAGTAGAGTGTTCGTGCACAGCCCTGCACCGCAAGGCCCTGGAAGACCCAGGACACGCTGGAGAGACTATGTTTCTCGGCTGGCCTGGGAACGCCTTTGGGGTTCCTCTCCTGAAGAGCTGGAAGAAGTGGCTGGGGAGAGGGAAGTCTGGGCCTCCCTTCTTGTTGCTGCCCCCGCGACCTCGACCCGATACGGATAAGATGGAGGAAGATGGATGGATGGATGGATGGATGGATGGATGGATGGATGGATGGATGGATGGATGGATGGATTGAGTAGGTAAATGAGATCGCTTGCCAATGGAACCAGTATTTTACTCTAAGATAAGATAATTAGATAATATGCACTTTTGAATAAGACAATGTAATTGTGTTTTGTTATTTTTAGTGTAAATTGTCTTGTTCCATTGGCAAAATATCTCTTTTATCTCCCCAGTCCAAGAACAAATGCACTTATTTTAAGAAAAAATTACTTAGCAAGATTTTGTTTTTTTCTAGTGCAGAACAGCTCCAAATGACACAAAAGTCATATGGGTGAATAGAACATGACGTAATAACGTAAAATCAAGGCCCCAATTAAAAAAAAAAAATGGTGTTCCTCTTTAACTAGACTAAAGGTATTGAAAACATGTCAGTTAACTAAAAGGATATTTTCACAGCAGAAAGTAAGCCAAACTGTAGTAGATCTATAAACATTTACATTTAGGTGAAAGATCTTCTTTTCCTGATAATATCTTCTATCCTGAGGAATAGTTTTAGCTTCACCTGCTTTATATTATGTCAAGAAATAAATCTTTTCCCAGCCTTGGGTCTTTCTTCACAGAGTTTACATGCTCTCCCATACAAGCACGGGTTCCTTCTGGGTACCTTCATCAGTTCTTCATCCACTAACTGCTGGAGTTAGGAACCAGCCCCCCAGAGACCCAGCCAGGATCAGTAGGTTTATGGTTGGATGGATGATGAAGTAGATTTGAAGATAGATGCTTTTACTTCCAAAGTAAACTTCCAGGTCTTGTTAAACTTCCCAAAACATCTGGAAAATGTTTTATGACATGATATATATCAAGAAGAACATCTGACCCACAATGTAACATGGTGGTGGTGGTATCATGATCTGGGGTTGGTTTTCTTCAGCTACAGAAGTTTAGGTTTTTTTGTTGAAGTTATGAGCAGTTCTAAAAACTCCATCTTAATCTAAACATGCATCCATATCAACACCGTTCATCAGCAGAAGAAAATGGAAGAGCTAAATGTGATGCGATTGAGTTCCAGAGTCCTCTTAAATCTGAAGGGGGCTGTGGAGTAGACATTTCCCTCAGTTAGACTGATTTATAGAGCTATCACAAGTAGAGCAAATAAAAATGATCAAGTCAAGGTTTGGGACACTGATAGAATCCCACAAAAGTATCCTTGTTGTTTTTATTAAAAAGCAGTTGAAGTGAGATGAATGTGCTTCCTAGGATATTAAACCTCCTGCAGACGATACCCTGTTATTGAAAAACAAAGTCCTGAAGTAACCAGTAACCAGTGTCAACCAACCATGACACTGATAAAAAAAAAAAAAAAGACTATAAATCAATATCAGTAAAACTAGAACAGCAAAGTTTTAAGTGATTCTGAATATATGAGCTCTCTGATGAAAGGTCTGTACCCGGCCTGTGGCCCAATCCAGTGACCTGGACCGGACTTTCTCTTGTGGACAAATTCCGAGTTCCCCTCAGGCTGTGGAAAATGGCAGCAGTGTGTCAGAGTAGAAGAGCTGCTCCACAGAAAACCCAGAGAGCGACTGGATCAGAAGACTGACTTTTTGTTATGGAGCTCTGCAAGGAAACAAGGTTTTAGAGCCTGCTTGTCAAACGGCACATCATCCACAAAACTGTGTTACAGCAGCCTGTAACCACGGAAACAAATATCTACCGTATCTAACGGATACATGGACGTGTTTATTGTTGAGCACCTTCACGCTCTGGCCGTTTACAGACCAGCAGCTTTTTCCCGGAAGGAAGGAAGGAAGGAAGGAAGGAAGAAAGGAAGGAAGGAAGGAAGGAAGGAAGGAAGGAAGGAAGGAAGGAAGGAAGGAAGGAAGGAAGGAAGGAAGGAAGGAAGGAAGGAAGGAAACAAAACAAACCAGTGACAAATCAGAAATCAATTTTGATTTCTGGTTTCTGAACTATGAAGAGAAGGACGGGACAACCTATGAAATTATGCTGCTCATTTGTCTGTTAACTTAATAAAAAGCTGAGAATAGATTGTAGTTTGCTAAAGTGAGCATCATTTCAGCATGAATCAACATCTTTTGGGTGATGGATGATATTTTCTGAGAGTTTCATCCATGAATGTGTTGTTTGGTTTTATCCTCATATTTTTTTGCAGGAGAAGAAAGACATGACAAAGGAGGAATAGAAAACTACCAGACTCTTTGCTTCTTGCAGCTTAATGATCCATTATAGTTTGGATCCTTTAAGCACATCAATACATGCAGAGACTTGTTGCAAGGCAAGATGGCCGCACACATCTAAAAACGGCAATTGTGTCTAACCTACTGAGAAACCACCCAGAACCCAGTAGAACCAGGGGAAGAACTGTGGAAAAAGTCAAGTCCAAAAGATTTCAAATTTAGCAGGACAGCAATTCAAAAACATAAGTAAAGAAATTTTTCTCCTTTGGACGGAGATGTGCAAAGTATGGTGGGATCATCAAACTGAGGTGACAATCGATTTTCCAACATGAGGAGATCAGAGTCCAAATCCAGCTCCTACTTCATGCCAGAACTGGTTTGGGGGCCAGAGTTCTGTCACTTTCAGCAGCTTTGCACGAGCCTGAAGTGAAAATGGAAAACCTGATTAAACCCGACTGATCGACTTTTTGTACGCATCAATAAAACAGGTTTAGAGGAGAGAAGGAGAGCGTTGTCTCAAGCCACGACTACAAGATCTCTGCAGCAGAGCAATCAGAACAGGGACCAAAGCTGACAGCCGCTGAGCTCCTGCCAGGAGTTCTGACCCATGTTAAATCAGTTCAGTGTTTCAGAGAGACGTATCGGTCATAAACTAGGTGATTGGAAGGACAGACTTTGAGAAAGACAAAAGGACAGAGGACATGAAGAGTCCAGCAGTTTAACAGCCCTCTAATGTCAGTGGGACACCTTTGGTTTGACCACATCATCTTCAATCTAAGGAAGGATCTGTCTGTTCTGGTGGAGCTTTCTGCAGGTTCAGGAACACCTGGGACTTTTAACTAGACCCAAAAGGCTCCTGAAAGACGGGCTTAAAGAAACCTTCTCCACCCTCATCACGCTCCAATGGTGTCTGTTCAGATCTCAGATGGTCACCAGGGAAGGAAAGTTCAACTCTGCCATGTGGTAGAAAGATGAAATATGTTTATCTGGATAAACTGGGATATTTCTACTTCTGCTCATTTAGAGCCTGACTCCAAGTTGCTCTGTCGCCTTCCAGTGGGAAGTTTCCTTACAGCAGGGAGAGCTTCCAGCTCTTCATCGGGACATAGCTTCTACCTGACAGAAATCAGCAGAGCTCATCTGTTCCTGCTTAACCTTGTTCAATGTGTGAAACACAAAATCTGATCAGTATTTGAAGAGAAAATAGCTCCAGGTGGTCGATGGATAGATGGAATGTGGGGAACAGAGGTGGAGGAGGCTGTTTTTCTTCTTCACTTTTCCAAAACAAGCCTGTCCTTCCAGGCGAGGAGCAGCATTGGTGGAGGTGATCATCTCTCAGCTGGATGATGTTAAAGTTACTCTAAGAATAACAGAGTCAGAAGGTGAAGGACTGACAGTTGAATGACCTCCAAGACCTTTCTAAAAAAGCCAATCATTATATAGTTCTGCTCCATCATTGGTGTCATCCTGACCATGGATAGTCAAAGGAATGATAAATGTTCAAAGCAAATGGCCAAACCATTATTAGGAATTCATCAGGGAGGTTAGATTAGAACAGCAACTGCAGTTTGTGTGATTTCAGTACCACAGATGAATGGACAGCACCAGTTAAATATCAGCTTACAGACAGAACCTGTTTGGTTGATTATTTGACAGAACAACATTTTTTTTCTCTGATTAAGACAGATTATATACTCCGTTACATTTGTTACATTCATTTTATTATTATTTTCAACAGCAACTTTTTCACTTGATCAACTTGATTGTGATTAAAAGTCCAAATGGATGATACTACAATGCCCAAACAGACCAGTGCAAAGAGACCAATCCTCCCCATGGCCCCTGTCCTCTGAATAAATTATCTGTGCATCTAGTTAGTAGATCAGGACTTCATTGTATAAAAACAGACACAACTTGTTTCATTCAAAGGTTTATTGTCACAGTTTTATAAAATACATTTTACATGAGAACAATTAGGACAAAACAAGGAGATATTTATTTGGTCGTTGGACTGAACATCCAGTCTCCATCTGAATAAACAAATATTTTAGTAAACAATAAAAACTGATGGTTACAACTTTCATTGCTTTGACATAAATAGAAGTTATAGCAAAGCCATAATGTTTATGTTTTAGGACTACATGTCCTGATATACTGGATGATACTACAATGCCCATAATGACCCTTTTGTTGGTAGAGAACAAGGTTCTCCCTGTTAAAGCATCGGTTCTGGTCTGGATCATAGATCATAATTCAGTTTATTGATAAAGAACCTTTGACCCTAAAAAATGAGTTTAATGAGCCTCACGTCAACTCCTTCCTGACTCATTTACTGTCGACCCAAACAGGGTTCTGTTTACTGGCCATGAAACAATATAGACGGATCATGGTACCTCTATCGTCCACCAATATAATGTAAATTTGTCCTTCATCCATTTGTCTTTCCTTCATCATCATCTTCAAACATTCCCAGCATTAATTCTAGATGGAGCTGCTCTCACCTTCAACATGTGGAAACAAAGAAACTGTGCAGCTTCATCTTTCCTCAAAGTCTCTGATCACAACAGTCTAAGACAGAAAACCCAAATGCCATTATTTTCAAAACAGGCTCCATTATGAAACACATGAACAAAACCTCAAAGACAAGAATACATCAGGTCAGTCAGAGGAAAGAGTTCTGAACCGAAACTAAATGATCAGGACATTCAGGCAACAATAACTCCTGTTTGGGCTGAATGATTCATAGGAACAAGGAAGGAACTAAGAAACGGGAGTTGTAAGCGAGAAGCTTCATTGCCGATTTCTGACATTCATTTCAGAACAGTCAGGTTCTGTTTGTTTGAATGTCAGGTAGAGGCGGATGCTGAAAAAATAAAGGCACTGAAGATACAAAAATATACTCCAGTAAAACAGGAATAAAAAAAAGACTATAAATAAATAATATTTGAAAAGAAGTTTCCAATTTTAATGGATGAATTCAAGGCATCTTTTACGGACTGACGCACCAAATCAGACCAAATGTTTTCCTGTCACGGTGTGGGTTTTTTTTGCCTCCTGTTGGCTCAGAGGAAAATGTTTGCTGCCCAGCCAATGTTTGCTAAAGACGGAGAACGCCAGAGCTAAGAGTTCAGCAGCAGCAGCAGCTTTTTAACCGTCTTCACCTCGGGCGCATATGAGAGGACTTCTGGATGATGCAGCTGGTTGTTCCAGAGACGCCATCCTTCCCCTGGGGCCAAGTTGGTCAAGGCCACGGCGGCGTTGATCTCCTTCCACTGCGCCTCATCTTTGGCCTTCACCTTCTCTCCTCCTGGGCGGCTGCGACGCCACCGTGGCTGCTGACTTAACCGTAACAAGCAGAGAAAAGAAGAGAAACAGGAGCGTTACAGCTCACGTTCAGCTTGTGATTGGACACAGTTTGTCTGCTGATAGAAGGTCTACTCACTGGTCAACTTTTCCTGGATCCATGCTCTGCGGTTTCTGGAAAAGAAGAAGAGACAGAAGAAGGTCAGTACTTGTATAGTTCTCAGGGTCAGAGGAGATCTACTGCAACCTTTCAGAACCTGCATGTTCAAAAGATAGGTGTCTGTGTCGAAATTTTTGGGCGTCTGTTCTCTCCACTCAGCAGACTAAACTGTCCTCAAGAAACCTCTTGAGTAAAAGAGTTTTCTTGAGTAAAAAGGTTACTATTGAACACTCTTTTTACCGCGGCTCAATAGAAAAGGATTTTTAGCAAGAAGCCTTCAAGCATAAAAGAAAAGGCGACTAAAAGGTTCATCAAGGTCCATGTTGTTGATTGATGTGTTTAAGGAGTAAAAATTGTTGGAGTTGTTAGATTTAATGCATTTAATGACCAGAAACGAAAATGAATCCAGTTTCATAGGATTTAATCTGTGTATCAAATATCTGACCCAATCCAGGAATAAATGTCTGCTTCTCATCTCTGGATCATTCATCGTGCATCTCTATCAGCTGCTGATTTTAAACGCCTTTATTTGAACAACTGTCCCAATAAAACAAGGCGCCTCACACCTTCACTCCTCTATCTATTTTTATCTCTATCAAAGGTCCAACATTATGAGAAAGATCCAGAACCTGAAAGGTCAGACATGAAGCTGCTCTTGATTTAACTCTGTTCCCTTTTTAAATGCCTCCACATTTTTCTTCCAAGTTTTGGATCCATTAATATAATTCTGCAATTTACATGAGACTCCAGATTATTCCCATCTCCTTGCTCATCTTCTGTTGGCTTCCCATGCAGCCTGACCAATGATGATAGCAGGAAGTTTGATGCTTCGGGCTAAGATAATTGATCAGGAAATCTCCTGTAGTTTTTCGTTCCCCTTCTTGGATTCTTCACAGAGAGCAGCCTGACTCACCACAGTTGTCTCCATAGAAAGAACAGGAGGAATGTGTGAGAGAGGAGATGGGGCGTGATATAATCAAGTTACAAACCCTGAGTTTATATCAGGTTGGACTTCCTCACAGACATCAATATTATCCTCACAATCCTGTCTATCTTTCTGTCTGTCTGTGTTTTCCATCCTGGTCAAGCTTGGGGTGAACTAAATGCTCACATTAGGGAGGAAAAGAACAGCAACCAGCAGAAACCTTCTTCTCATCTGTAGCTGTTTCCATGTAAACTAAAGCTGCCTTTTTCACCAGGGGTATGGAGGCCATATTAGATTTTTTAAATTTTAGATATTTGAGCAACAGTTAGTGCATCATGATGCTGCAGTTGTTCACAGTGGGAACACAAGATGCCCTCTCACATTCTTCGTGGACTTCTGTGTGTGTTCTGTGTCCTGGCTGGGTCACCCCTCTACTCTCTGATTAAAAGCTCTCCTCTCTCCCTCCATCCCACCAGAACACGAAGAGCTGTCCCGTTGTTCTACAGCCGGCTGGGCTTTTCTCTTGGAAGCAGTTTGTGTTTTCCACAGGGGAGCCAGACAGCATGGCTCGGTGTCCCTGAGTTTAAACCCATGAGGCATTTTCTTCCTCCTCCCTCCAGTTCTATGTTGGGGAGCTGCTTGTGTCTAAACTGGGTCTGTGTTGATGTTTGGGAAATTTTCTCTACAGCATCACAGACAGAACCAACACTTTCTCCGTCTGCTGCTGTCCTCAGTTTGCCTCTGTGAAATAGAGAGTTTGCAGAGCAAACAGGAAATGGCTCCAACAATATGGCTGCCATTTAAACCAATAGAGGGAAACAAACGAATGATTTTTATCATGGATTTAAGTAAAAGATG
>JAGKQL010000010.1:593426-621957 GCA_018398635.1 Cyprinodon brontotheroides | reverse complement strand
CAGAGACAGAGGCTCCAAAGTGTTTCACTTTAAAACACATTTGGCTCAGGAAACAAGGTCAAGAATCATCTTTTATTTAGACGATCATAGTTTCCAGGTGCCGACTGTGGCAGAGGGAGAGGAGGGCTTCCCAAGGGTTTAGATGAACTTGTGATGATGTCACAGATAGAAACAATGAGCTCAGGATGAAAGTTTGCTGCTAAACAGAAGCAGGAGGACAAATAAAAACACTCATCAACCCAGATCAGACTCTTCATCTGAATCTCTTCTCGGACGCTCTGCTGGAGCAGATCTGAAAACTTGTGGAGCTTATTGGATCATTTTTCTCTTCCATCAAAGAAACATTTCAAACTGATTTCAGTTGGTTTTCTACAAGAAACAAGACAAGATCAATAATGTTGGTTTTATTTTCAACTGTTTGCTGAATAGATTCCAGATTTATTTTCATTATTCATTTCAGAAAGTCATTTCATTGGTCTTTTTTCCCCCATCCTCTTCTTAAATCTCTGTTTCCTGATGTTTGGAACATCTGGGCCCAACAGGTTCTGCTCACCATCCTCATCCCTTTCCTTCAGACTCTGCTGGATCTCCAGGGTTTCTGCTGAGATCATTGGTTCTCATTTCAACGAGCGGCCCTCTGATTGGCCCGGGCCAGGAGACGGATGTTGCGCAAACACCCAGCAGCAAACTCCTGGAGCTTGTGGTCATCAGAGCCTATGAGGCGGAGCAGTCGCTGTGGGAGTGGAAAGGACAGAAGTTAGCAGCAGGATTAACACAATCCACAATATTGTCGTTTTAGAAGTGACAACAAAAAATACAAAATAATCCAGGATAAATAAACAAATTTGAAAATATTTAGAGTCATTTTCTCCACGCTGCCACCAACCAGAGGGGGCAGCACTGAGAAACAGCAGCAGGGAGGGGACAGTCCTGGGGTCTCATTTAGAGGACACTGTGGATGATCCAAACTAAAAGTGTTCATACAACAAACATCTGAAAATGGCGTCTTAGAGTTTATTAATACCTCACATTTATTTAACTGTGCTCACAAACAAAACCAAACAACTTCCCTTTATAAATCAGGGCTGTTAAATGGAGTGTTGCAGCAGAAAGCCTGAGGAGGTTTGGCATTTCAAACCAATTTTAAAGGTTTCCCAGCTCCTCTCAATAAACTGGAGATGAAAATCATTTCAAACTTCCATCCAGCCCAGAAAGCATGCAGCTCTCTGAACAAGCCTCTATAATGGAAACAGAAAGCCTGAGAAGGTTGGTTTATCTGCCAGCCTCGTATCGGAGACCATGGTCAGAATCTGGGATCTGTTTCAATCTCTTTTCTACCAGTAGAACCGCCGCTCTTGAACCAGTTCAGAACTGCAGAACTTGGGTGGTCGATTACAAGCCGACGCCTGTTTCCACCAGTTGTAGAACCAAGTCCTTCATCGTCAGCATTGGGCAATACAGAAGGTTGAAGTAAAGTTAGGTGGCAGGATGCCTGCATGTTTATAATTCCACCAGAGAAGAAGAAGAGGAACAGCAGGCTGATAGAACATGGTCAGAAACAGAACCACAGTTGGGTTCCAGCTCTGGGCAGTTTCCCCATCAGTTCTTAGTCTGAAATATATTGCTGCTGCATTCTGCCCTAAGGTCCAAGACGATCCCTTAGCAACGGTTCCCCCAGCTACAGCCCTTTGTCCTGAGCTGCAGTGGCATCTAGGGTTCAGGAGGATTGGTGCTTTGCTCACACTGAGCTGTTTGCTTTTCTCAATCCCCAGGACGGATTTAAAGGAATAGTACACCCAAAACATGATTAGCCTTCATTTTCTACTCACCCCAGGCTGAACAACACTCTGGAGTACTTTTTGATATCTCAAATGCATCTGGAGATCTGGGAGGCTTCTTGCTGTCTGCTGACATTCAAATAATGGAGGTCTATGGTGCCCGAGACAGAAAAGGTCCATAAAAAGTCCATAAAAAGCGTGTCAATATTCCTCCATACTGCTCGTCCAATGTATTCCAAGTGTCCTGAGTGGGTAGCATCCAGAATTTTCGAAACGCGAAGTCATTTAGAATGTTTTTAGAGCATAAACAGTGAGTGTGTAGGATTTCCTGAAAGCGGCACATGCTTGTCCGTTCCACGATCTCTGAGCGGCAGACCAAACCAGCGCACATTCAGCTGCGGCAAAGAACTCATGCTCTTCCTCCAACACTGAAGTCCTCAGACATTTTCTTTCGTTTGTTTCTTTCTTTGCACAGGTAAACAGCACATTTTCTTCTTCTACAGCTTGCATTATCCGGCAGAGCAGGCGGCTGAATGCGCACTTTCATTTGGCTTGGTCTGCGGCTTTCATTAGCGTCATGAGCGGCGCTTGATTAGCGGCGCTTTCAAAAGAATCCTTTAAACTACTGTTTATGCTCATAAAAAGCATTCTAAATGACTTAGTTTCAAGCTAAATTCTGGATGCTACAAGGACGCTTGGAATACATTGACAGCACAGCTATGGAAGAATAATGACTTGCGTTTATGTGGACTTTATGGGGACCTTTCTGTCTCGGCCGACCATAGACCTCCATTATTTGAATGTCAGCGAGCAGCAAGCTTCCTCCAGATCTCCAGATGACGCATTTGAGATATCAAAAACACTCGAAAGTGTTGTTCAGCATGGGGTGAGCTAGAAAATGAAGGCTATATCATGTTTTGGGTAACACTATTCCTTTAAAGTGACAGTTTTTTTCTGTTCTGTCTGTTTTTTACTCATCACTAAAACAAGGCTGGCTGTAGACCAAAGCACGTTTTCCTCAATGCATCTATTGTTCAATTAGCCTCAAAATAGTGAAACAGTCTAAAACTGTGTAAAGGAGCAACAGAACGGACTGAATGAGGACGTAGGTAACCAATCCTAAAGGAAGATCAGCTGACCGGGACGGCTGCTTCCTTATGCATGGTGATGATGTTGTTGGGCTCTTTGGACAGCTCGTAGAGGGCCATGGTTGCGCTCAAGAGGACCCTGCTGTCCTTGGACTTCAGGTAACGGACCAAAGGGCCCACGGCTCCACATTCCCCAAACGACTCCCTGTTGGTGCTCCACAAGCAGAGGTGTTCAATGGCCTCGGCCAGGTAGCAGCGAAGCCTGTTATCAGTCTGCAGAGAGGAGAAAAGGAACAAAATCTTTACCAACAACATCATCCTGATCAGCTGATATCTGGAGAAGCTAGAAAGAAAACACCAACTAAACTTCAGCATAAACACATCATCGATAACCAGACAGAACCTCAGTGTTCAGACAGCAAAGCTGCTTTGTTTTCAATTGTGATGTGTTCTTACTGTGTCAGTCAGCCTGGTCAGCAGGGGGACGGCCCCCCTTTCACTGAGGACTTCCACAATCTTCTGGTGTTTGGCTAGTTTGGCCACCAGAGCACAAACACTGGTCAGCACCCGGTTGTTGGTCGACTTCAGCAGATTAACGACCAGTTCCAGTCCACCGATCAGGGAGAGGGCCATTATCTCTGCATTCTACAGTCACAGAGTCACTGATCAGCTGCTGCTGAGTGGGAATCACAGTACACAGGAGACATTGCAGAGGAGGGACAGTAATGAAGAACAAGGAGAAGAAGGCAGGGACCTCTGAACACTGCAGCTAAAGTGAAACTTTTAATAAGCATAGATGAAGAATTGGAATCAGTTCCACCCAATCCTGCAGTTTGATCCGTTGGTTGAGCTTTCCTTCCTGCATCCTAACCTGTCCTCATGGTTCTGAGTCAGAGCTTTAAAGTGACCTAGAAAACTGTCTTCCAAAGGGAGGACTCGGCATCCTCCAGCTGTCAGTTCTGGTACCAGCCGATACCACAGGACTCAGACCCACTTTCCGAGAGATTTCTCCCGAATGGTGGAACCAAAGAGCAGGAGCTGCAGAGACATTAGCTTCAGCATCGCTTGGCCCATCAGACTGCCGCTTAAAATGCCAACTCAGCACATGGCTGCCACAGAAGAAGCCCTCTAGGTGGCCCAGTCTCGGAGGTTCAGCTGAAAAACTCTAACGACAAAAATAATGGACAACTGGATGTGAAACCCAAAGCCTGCTGCAGCTGAGTCTGTTTCAGCTCGGTCTCTATGGCAGCATCTGATACATGTTTCAGAGCTGCAGACCAAAGACATTGAAGCATTTTGTATATTTTGCTGCATTTCTGTAAATCAAAATATTTGATGAAATTCAGCAAAGATAAAAAAGCAGAAGCTGATTTCCAGTGAGGCTCCTGTGGGAGAACTGGATGTACTTCTGTGTTCTCCTCTCCAACATGGAGCTCAGGTCGCACCCCGGGGCCATGTATGGGCCCTGTGATGGTGTGCCAGGGGACGAGGCTTGTTTAGAGAGCAGGCCAGAGAGGAGGTGGCCACTGCAACAGGAGGAGCCCTGATACACAGGAAGCTTTTCCTCAGGAATACTGATGATGGCTGACTGGGAGTCCCTGAGACAGAGGAAGCTCTCTTAAGCCACCAGCTGCCACAGACTACCCAGAATCCCTTTCATGGCCCGGATGGGTCCGGTTTGGAAGGCTGCTGCATTCTGAGGCTGCACATGCAAGGAGCTTTGTTGCTAACCTTTCCATCCTCTCCTCTTCCTCAGGATGAAATGAGATAGAAACACAATATCTGCTGTGTTTGATGTTAAGCTGAGAGGAGAAAGCTGAGCTCAGAGGGCAGAAGCTGCTCCGTGGCTCTTCTCTGGACCAATCAGACGTCTAGGACTCACACAGCTCACATGTAAAGGAGAACTCAACCAACCACCTAAATGTGCTTCAGTGAGCAGGCAGATTAATGCAACAGCTCATCATGTAAAGCTGAGAGGGCTCTGTTTCTGTTATTGGAGGATCTACTATTCTGTATTTGGGCTTATTGTCCAGTTATTAACCTGCAGACAGTCTGTGTAGATCCTGTATAGGTCTGTGACTGTAGATGAGCTGCAGCTCTGATAGACAATCCATCAAATATATTTATACTGCTGCTCTTTAATAAATCCACTATGGATCTGCTAACTCAAACATTTGGGTTCTTATCTAAACAAAGACTGCAGCTGAGCAGCTGGATCAGGTCCGGCTCTGTTCAGCTCGGCATCGCCCCGTCCCACAGAAGCTGCGTGGTCCTCCGTTCTCTCAGCATGGACATTGTGTCTCTTGTTGAGGGAAGATTTTTAGTGAGGAAATCAGACGCCGTGCCACAGGATATTACTCAGGCTTTCTCCCGGTCTGCCCCTCTCTTCACCAATCCCAGTCAGCCAAGAAAGCTCCTCTGCTTCATATTAGCCCAAGGTTCACGTAAGCCCCAGCTGACACAGCTCTGCCCTGCTAAACTCCAGCAGCAGCATGTTAAAGGCAGAGCTTTGGGGACCAGCTGGCTGATAGTCACATGAGAGAAGCGTCTATGGGGAACCATCACAAACCCAACAGAAGTTTGTGTTTTATAAACAAGCTGTGTGCAGCAGAGCTGTTTAAGAGGCCAACCTGTAACAAACCTGCTGCAGACATGAGGAAGAATGTTGGACTTTGTCTCCAGGGACTGAAAAACTGGACGTTACTGTACCTTTGCATTACCAATGCAGGGACAAAGGGCCCAAGCAGCGCTACACTGAACTTCTGCACTGGGGTTCTGTAGCAGTGACCACAGCAGGTGGATTCCGTCAAGCACGTAGAGGATTCTGAGGGAAACACAGAATGGTTTCACTGTAGAATTAGATTTCAGCACTTTTTAGTCAAACCCCCCCACTCAGACCTTTCTCCACAGAAACCCATCTGGATCTAGAGTAGGGATGTCAAACTGGTTCCAGAAAGGGCTGTGTTGCTGCAGGTTTTCTTTCCAACCAAGTAATGGCACTTCAGGCTGCCGTCATCAGTCTTAACATGATGACTTGATGAGATGAATGGAGTCTGGTGTCCTTTTGCATGGTTGAAAAGTAAACCTGCAGCCACACGGCCACTCTGGAACCAGTTTGACATCCTTTATCTAGAGCTTCATACATTGATTTATAGACAGATGCTGAGATACAGACTGGGAGAGAACATGGGGAACTGATGGAATAGACGGCCGTTTCTCAATATGCGTTCTTGGCGTTCTCGGTGTGCTCGTGTACTCGCGATGTCGTCATCAGCCCTCAGCCGGGAAAATCGTTCCAATTCTCAAGAATCCCAGATCGATGGTCGAACGCACAAATCCCGGATGTTGTTCTCACCCCCCCTCTTTATCGAGCATGCATCAGAGCAGACTTGTCGTGCTTCTTCAGACTGACAAAAGCTTCCCAGAATGCCCCGCTGTGACGCGAGCTTGATTCAGGCGAGCTCACAGTGTTAAGTTAAACATTCCCTTTTCTGCTGCTGTTGTTCTCCAAAAGTACGTTTTGAAATCGTTTGAGGCGATAATATTATACATTAAAGCCTTCCTGTGTGGCCTGTTTACAGAGTTAGTGCGAAATAAAAAAAAAAAGTCCGACGTTGAGCGGACCAGAGTGACCAGCAGACCTCCGAGGGTAACCGCAGCCAGGGGCTAAATTTACCCGTCTGTAGTGCACTTCTCTCGGTCTAGTTATGTGTGAACTACCGCTCGTTCTGATGGCGGTTTTTGCGGTTCGGTAATTTTGTTAATGTTTTTAAGCTTTAGAAATTAAAAATATTGTTTTCAAAATGTTTTGTGTAGAGAATAAATAGTTTTGACTGTTAAAGAAATGCTAAACAACGTTGCATGTGATGACGCCACGAAAGTACGCTTCTGCTCCAATACACATACGCGCTATGCGTGCTGCGTTCTCGTCCAAGTCCGATCTTCCTGCGTTCTCGCCAAGAACGGATTTCTTGGCGACAACGCCGTAGTACATACTGCGCTGCTTCTCGTGAATTGAAAACGCCTCGACATCTCTGGTTGGGTCAAGTCGGGTCAGCAGCCTGATGGAAACAGGCTTCGTTGTTAAACAGCCCCAGGGTCTGTTCCTTCCCACACTAACTGGTCGGAGTCATACCACAGCAGAAGTTTGCGCTGCCCAGCAGCAGTCTGTACGTAGGCACTGTCCTCTCCTTTCCTACTTTCTCTTCTTTATAGTGTTTTTTGGAATGATTTTCTATTAGTGAATACCGTATCTGGTATTCTGAACATATGTGCACAGAGGAAGCCAAATTTGGGGACTGTAGAGCTGAGCTTTCTCCTACTTTCGGCACTTTTTGATGCTGCATTGGGGGACTCCTTTGTCTGCCACTCTGGACATCCTATTGTGGACAGACGAGACCAGATTCTCTTACTAATTGACTATGCGCCCTGCTCCCCACCACGCTTTGAGACCAGACATCCCTACAAAGAAAGGGATGAAATGGAAAGGCTGCAGGAGTGGCAGGACGAAGCAAAGGAAAAATGATTTACCATTGGTTGTCATTGGAAATGTAAGATCTCTCCGCAATAAGACTGAAGAGCTCAAAGCATTAACCAATTTCTAGAGGAGATACAGGGAAGCTAGTGTCATTCATGTGGTTAGATGGATTTGTCCCGGACTCAGTGGTTTCCCTGGACAGCTTTAAACTCATCAGTGCAGACAAGACTTTGGCGGAGAGTGGAAAAAAGACAAGAGGAGGCTGCCAATGTTTGTGAATGAGACATGGTGTAGCACGGCTAATGTTCACATGAAGGAACAGATATGCTCCTCAGATGTAGAGTTACTCGCGGTGAGCATGAGACCGTACCATCTCCCACAAGAGTTTGGGAACGTGATTGCGCTCTGTGTTTGGCACCTTTTGACTGTTGAGCCAATGAGAAGAGTGAATTTCTCCACTGTGAGATCTTATCTTCTCTTATCTTAGAAGCAGCAAACTAAGGCCCCGTCCACACCAAGTCAAACCCTGGCCTAAACGCACAAATTTTCACCAAACCAGCCTCTCATCCACACCGAAGCCGGCGTTTCGGGGGTCTGTAAACTATCTTTTTTTTTTTATCAAGCCTTCAGAGTGGAAAGATTTTGAAACGCCGTTTTCGCGGTTCCATCTTGAAGCTCTAACCGCGCTTTTTGCGCACATGCGTCGCATAGCGTTAAGCCTCTAAACGCATGCGGCGACGACAGTATCACAACAACAATGGCGCCCGTACTGTGTTGAATGGTTGCTTGCTCATGCTACTCACCCTGCTGTCGGGCTTACAACAGAATCTTCTTCTTCTGGAATATCTCCAGGAAGAACAGAGCAATATCGACCACATAGTTCAGCACCTGAATTTGACTGAACCCGCGAAAATGGACCAGCAGGGCAACAATGGTAAATATCTTCGTTGCGCTACATTTCGCTGTTTTAAATTAAGCCCTATTTTTGCTTTTGTGCACCACAGCGCCACTTACAGGCCTGGCATACATTTTGCAGCGTTTTCATGCATTAGGTGTGTCGGCCGCTCACATTTTATTTACTAGATCTCCGTCTTTACGACAAACGTTCTGGAAAATATTAGCGTTTCTTGTTCGTTTTGACTTCTTCGTGTGGACGGGGCTTAACTCTAGAAACAGCTTTAGTTGGATTTTTGCCCAGAGCTCTTCTAGTCTGTAACAGGTTTGTAAAAGCAATGAGGCTCAGATGGAAACTCCACAATACTGTGCAGCCAAACAGGCTGAGGTTAAATGAAGAGAGAAAAGCCACCGCTCTGGACTCTGGTTCTCTGGGTTTTCCCACCATAGAGGGTTGGACGGGGCAGGGCTTTAGGCTCAGTGACAGCATGGCTACAGTAAAACATGGAGAATAAAACCACAGCCATATTTAACACAGCAGCTGTAATAAAGACAGCTTTTTAAAGCTGTGATTAGGCTGAGGATGAAAGAGACGCCTACCTGCAAAAAAAACTGAAAAACTCCAGCCCATGACGTCTCATGAGATATCAACAAAGGGCCCAGAATAAGTTTAAGCTGAGTCTCTGATGATGGTAAATAAGCCACTGATCACATTTTACCAGGCGGCTCATATGAAACTACTGGAAATGGAAAGACAGGAAAGATAACATTGAACAGGAAGAGGCAAACTTACTCCACGTTGTCCTTAACTGTGGCACAAGCTCCCACAGCCTTGGCTACATTCACAAGCAGAGCCTAGTTAAATGACAGAGAACACATGCATGGATCAATGGAGGGACTTTGACCAAGAACTACAAAAAGAAGCAACATAGCATACCTGGTTTGTTCCTTTGAGCAGATTAATGAGGATCTTGATGCTCCCACCCCTGCAGATGGTTGTTGTGTTAGCTGGTATCTGAGCAAACTGTCCCAGAGCTCCCACTACATTGACCAGAACCTCTTCAGGCTGATCAGTAAGCAGACCAATCAGGATCTGCAGAACGTTGTTCTCTTGAAAGCTTTGAGGAACAACAACAAGAAGAGATGCATTCATTCTAATATAATTACCCTGGTTTGATTCATTTATTTCAAAAACTTGTCAAATAAAGATCAAGTATCTATTGAACAGATTCATTTGCTTTTAAGAGGGAAGGAAAAACTGTAAAACAAAACTTTAATAAACAATCTTAATGATCAGGTTCAGTATATCTGACTCATTTGTGTCTCGAAAATGTGTCCAAAGCTTCGTCAGAGTAAGGCTAAAGTTCAGAGACGTCTGCAGCACAGACAGACCGAGCATGTCTGAAAACATCAGGATTTATTCTGCTTCAACAGAAGAGCCAAAGTGGGCTGACCTCAGGTCAGTGAGTCCCAGTGAATCTAGCAGCTCACAACATCTTAGCATCCTAACAATAGTAGGTTTTTATTTTTACATAAACAAACTTCATATGATGAAGGGATACAACATCAAATCTGTCTAAAATCAGTAATTATGATGAGGCAACGGTTTATGATTAATGAAGAAAGCATGAATATTTATTATGACTTTTAAGAATAAATTCTTTGAAACTTCTTATTTTCCACTTTATCATAAATAAAATCAGTTGCTCGTTAAATATCAGTTATTTGACTGCCAGACCAACAGAGTATCTTGTCAACCAGTTTATCATCAGGTGTCTGGGTCAAAAAAAAAAAAAAAAGAGTAAATAACGTCCCACTATAAAGAGGCATAAGCTACTGTAATATACTTCTACTTTAGCTGCACAGCCTTCAACACCAGAGAAGAAAAACATCTAACATTTAATCACAAAATAAGGAGCTACGGTTCTTTTACAAAGAATGTATCACAATCAAACTAACTAGACTAAAGCTATTCTTATATGCAGCCACCTTGAGCAGAGCAATTTTAGCGTAAGATGGAAGGAAGCCATGATTTGGAGCAAACCTCACAATCTGGACCCAAACGTTACTGTTCTGGCAAACCCACTGCTGGGCTTGGCAGCCTCCACTTTCCATTGCAGAGTTATTGCCTCAGCCTTTTGTTAAGGCATTTTCCAGCATTTCTGTGTGTCTATAACACCTCTGTCCACAGACACAAGAGGCCACATCTGGATACAACTATAAATCTGCACTAAATAATGTTTCACTGTTCCTCAGTCTGCAGATTTTATTCAGAACTTTGTCCTTGGTTCAGTGGGAGTCCTTTAAAAAGCACAAGATTGTGACTATATTCTTTCTACACATTAATTCATACACATATTTCAGGGCATCAATCATTTCTCATTTAGATGCATCATTAATCAGGGAAAGTGTTCACATCTGCTGCTACTTGTCTCAAATCCACAAATCCTCCATTCTCTCCAGATCTTGTAGATCATCAGTCACTGAAATAAGATTTAACTCAAAGACAAGATCCAACCCTGCCTCCAGTTATTACAGCAGTCTGAAACATTTGTGAAGAAAGTCTTCAATCCTTGTTAAATTACTGTAGCAGCCTCTATTTTTCTGACAGTGAGGCTTTAATCGCTTCACTCTGAGCTTTTCCTGATCCAGACATAATAAAGAGAATAAAAACAAATCCACTGACATGTTTCAGTGGGCATTCAAACATCTGCAGAGCATCATGCTGGTTTCTTCTCAGACAGTCATCCATGTTAGGAAACAATCCAAAAAACAACAAGTGACAGAAAAAATCTAAGCTTCACTACTTAGTTTTTCTTTTTTTCTAAATAAATAAACTGTTGAATTTGTGAACTTCTGATCATGATACAGGAGCTGATCCTCTACTAACCCACAGGATTGTCATGTCACCACCACCAACAACACCTCCAACATCATCATCGTATCAGCTCTGATTCAGGAAATCAGGGTAGGTCCTTCTTAGAGCTTGGAGCACTTTTCTTCTTCTTTCTAGAGCTCCTCAGGAGTTTGAACCAAACATCATTTAAAGAAGAAAAGTGTTTCAAACCGTTTCACCTCAGCTGAAGCCTTAAGCTTCATGTTTGTAATTTAATGTTTTCAGGACGTCGTCTCATGAGCAGCTTGGCTCCAATCAACAGAAGAAGTTTCAGATTGATGAATGTTTCTGAGGTATTAAATCACTGCATGTGGGTTACACATTTACGGAAGAGGATTAGGCCACTGAAAAAAAAAAGTTAACTGATTTTTTTTTATTTTATTTCAGTATAGTTATGGGGAAAAAGTCAGAATTCTGACTTTTTTCTCAGAATCCAGACTTTTTCATTCTCAGAATTCAGTCATTGTCAGAGATTCAAAGTCAGGGTAGAATTCTGAGAAAAAAGTCAGAATTCTGAGATTAAAGTCAGAATTCTGACTTTTTTCCCATACTATACTGAAAAAAACTGAAAAAAAAATCAGTTAACTTTTTTTTTTTCAGTGGCCCTAATCCTCTTCTGTACACATTACACTCCCAGACTCACCCTGAAGATAAATCAGTGTTTCAAGGGCTCCCTAGTGGGAATGTATTGGGCTGCCAGGACTCAGTCTGAGGGCATCATTTATTTTAGAGGGAACATTACTGCCTTAAAACTAATCTGACAATAAAGAACAAGTCAGAAAACGTTCCACCCAGGATAAACACCGCCTCAAGAAATCCCTGCCTTACATGACCGATGATTAAAGCTCCTGTCAGCTCTCTGACATTAAAGGCTGGTACTACTGTGATCCTGACTGGTCCAGTTCTAATGGGCCTTCAATGACGTCACAGAGGCCTATAAAGTCTGAACATCTGCCTGATCCTCTATTAATGGAGGAAAATTCTGAAATCAAAAGCAAACTCTGACATTAAAGATCAGAGCTGAGAGAATCTGAACAGAAACTTGACCCTTTACCCCAGTAATCATTTTAAGAAGACAAAAAGGGGAAAGAAATGAAGATCTGACAGAGAAGAGTTGAAACAACGACACAATGAGTCTTGACCTAGTCCTAGTGATGGCTGCAGAGAAAACTAGCAGATGTACTGATGGCACCACATCTACAGAGCTGCAGAGGTGAGCTGAACCCTCCTGTTCTGGATCCTCTGTTATTTTTCACACACTGACTGACAGCTGTTACCCGCATCAGCTCAGCAACACTGGCTCCAAGGGTTATTGGCACATGTGGGGGAAATATCTAATTCCTATTAAAACTCTTTGACTCAGAGCTTTGGGAGATTGCTGCTCCAGTGATCAGGTAGAGATTTGTTCAAGTACTTCTGATCTGTTATCACAGAAACACAACAAGAACAAGCAGAGAACATGCGTTCTGTCTGTCTACCATGTGGTGTTGGACCATGTGGCTCCATGAGTAATCCTTGCCTATTTTGCGTACCCAAATGGAAAAATCAAATAACTCAGGAACTGTAAGCCCAAATTACAGATGTGACCCATCATTTGAAAGCTAACACCTTCTAGTTCTGAAAGATAAATTAAAATTGGGTGAGTAAAACACAACCCAAGCTGCAACAGTTCAAACATGGCTCAAAGTTGTTGTTTCTTTTCTTGAGATAACAGCTCTTTTTTGAACAGCAGTAATGAAAATAAGCTTGAGAAAAAGCAGAAAATGTCAGACCTCTAGCTACAACAGTTCCAGAGCAGTGGGGCTTTGAACTTTTGGTGTCACCAACCAAATCTCTGCAAACTTGCCAAAATGTGCCAAATGCTTCTACTCAACTATTTGGCTCAATAGAATAACACTGAAGCGTTTTGATCGCCACAAAACATTAATGATGGTTTTTTATGCTATATTTTTTGTTTTGTTTTTTCGGCCTTAGGCATTGCAATAAAACAAAATCCAAGTCCAAATATCGGACTGTTATTATTCAGCTTTGAACTGCGCCCATTGATCCAGCCTCAGCAGTGTGTTTCACTTTGACGTTCTACCCTTCTTTGAAACCTTCTTTCATTGGCTAAAACGAGAAAACAGCTCACGTGTTCTTAACCAATGACAGCAGGACTCTATGAGGCGTAATATCGCTCTACTTGGTGAGTAATTTGCTGACAGGCAAGGAGTGCTCTTGAGATTTCAGCGGCTGTCCCTGACTTAAATCGCATCATACTAAAGATGTGGACACTTTTGTCTTGTAGGAAAGAAGATGATGTAAAGAAACATAAAACACGGTGGGCAAACAAATGAGGAAGTAGGTAGTCTTACAGTATTAGCAAGATGCTAAGCATTAGCTATGACCAGCTAACTTTTCTGATGTCAAAAACCGGACACTATGTGGTGATTTTCTCATCATGGAATATTTTCATTATGAATATTCTGGATTACTTTTAATCTGTGGACCCTTATGGACAAATGGAGTAAAAACAATTGAAGATTGGTTTTACAAAAACTGGACGTCTTTAAAGGTATGTTGTTGTGGCTGGTTTGTAATGTTTATAGTTTGACATGCATGTGCTCTGGCGCTCTCTGTGTCCATAAAATTAACTTGGTGGTTGAATTGTGGGGAATCTAAGCTTCCCAACGATGTCTGACGTGTCTATATTGGCAAGAAGTTAATTGTAATATTCATGCAGGCTGCTCAGTGGCGCAGTGGGTAGCACTGCTGCCTTGCAGCAAGAAGGCCTTTCTGCATGGAGTTTGTATGTTCTCCCTGAGCATGCGTGGGTTCTCTCCTGGTACTCCGGCTTCCTCCCACAGTCCAAAAACATGACTGTTAGGTTAGTGGCTTCTCCTAAATTCTCCTTAGGTGTGAGTGTGTGAGTTAATGGTTTACATGTCTGTTTGTCTCTGTGTTGCCCTGCGATGGACTGGCTTGACCTGTCCAGGGTGGACCCTGCCTCTCGCCCATTGACAGCTGGAGATAGGCACCAGCACCCCTCGTGACCCCAATTGGGACAAGCGTGTCAGATAACTTGGATGGATGGATATCCATGCATTTTGAGTTAGGATTAGTTGTAAAAGCTATAAAAAAAAACAGTTGCCGGCGATTGGTGGGTTTTAGAGGTTAAGAACTAGTCAAATGTGGAGCTGATGGTCCGTGCATACATAGCTACATTCTCCATGCTGAGTGAACACTTCCAAATGGCCCCGGTGGCAGCAGCCAGGAGCTGCTTGTTGTCTGCTTTAGCCAGCAGTGAAACCAGCGGCTGCAGGCCTCTGGAGCGGCGGACCAGGTCCCGGGTCCCTTCATCCTCTGCACACTGTAAAGCAAACAAGAGGCCTGAGAGAGATCTGCAGTCTGGCTCTGATCAGTCCAAAATAAACAGTTTTTATAAATTAGCTTTCTGTTTTCACAAAGATAAACTCCTTAGCTCTGAGCGGAGCAGAAGACAGAGGACCAAGTACCTTAAAGATTGCACTGGCACAAAGCATTTGGAGCTCAGTGTTGTTACTCTTCAGCTTCTTCACGAAAACCTTCACCATCCCTTCACTTTGAATGGCAGCCCTGTAGGCTTCCTGTTGAAAAGAGAAAAACAACAGAATAACAGATGATCAATATTGAATAAAGATTAACTGATGACGTTAAATTAATTAGACACATTTCTGCAAAGTTTGTTGGGAGCTTTAATGGTTAAACTGGATGAATGTCAAATATCATCGCCGGCGATACGGTGGGTGGACCTTAAGTGGGGGTAATTATTCAGAATGCATAAAATTCCACTGCTAAACATTTTTACCAGCAGGTGGAGCCATTGCGCGCAGCTCCAAGCTGACACCAAAAGTTCTATACCACACAGCTCTGGAACTGTTATAGCTAGAGGTCTGAAATCTTCTGCATTTGTGGTTGACATGATGTAGAACACATATAATACAATGAAACCTGCTTTTTCTCCAGAATGCCTTTATAACTGCTGTTCAAAAAAGACCTATCATTTCCGAGAATAAAAAAAAACAACAACTTTGAGTCATGTTTGAACTGATGCGTGTTGATCTGTGTTCTAGTCACCCAATTTTTTATTTATATATTAAGAAATTAGAGGGTGTTAGCTTTCAAATAATGTATTGCACATGTAATTTGGTCTTACAGTTCCTAAGTTATCTGCTTTTCCATTTGGGTATGCAAAATAGGTGAGGATTACTCAAAATGAGGTGGATGATAAGAAGTTAAAGAATCAAATTCCCACATCTTGAAGCAAAGGGCACAACTTCCTAGCTGAGATCTCCTCACCTGTGAGGCACATTCCTGCAGCGTACCCACAACAGGGACCAGCATGTTCTCCAGTGGAGACCGGAGCATGCGTCCCAGCAGAGGGATCCCTCCAGCTTTGCGAATGGCGTCCTTGTTCTTGGTGCTTTTGCTGCAGATCCACAGAGCCGAAGCTGCACAGCGGGCCACCTCCAAATCCTCCTCCATGTTTGCTCTGCGCTCGGCTGGATTAGAGAAGCATTCCAGCAGCTTCACCTGATCAGAGAGAGGCCCTCAGACTGACATGTTATTACACACAAACACAGGAATGTGAGCAGAGCAGCAGTGAGACGAAACACCTCCATGGACACATCTCCATGCCAATGACCAATCTAAGCTAACAGCTGAGGAATAATGTGAATGTGCTGGGGAAGATTCTCAGTCATCCAGGTAAAAAGTCATTCCACAAAAGATAAACCATCCACTGGACTTTGTTACCAAGTTTGAAGATGTTTTGCTTCCCATCCGGGAAGCTTTTCAATTCAAAATATCAGACTTAGCATTGAGTTTGAGGCTTTTCATAGTGGACCAAAAAAAAAAAGCCTTGTTTTGGCTTAGAAAACGGAAATTAAACCAGAAGAACGGGTCCACCCCTTAGAAAATGGGGGATGTTTGGGTTCTTTGTTGCCCTGCAATACCCTATACTGGTCTTTACCTCTGAAAGGGGGTCGTTAGGGGGAATTCTTGGCCTGGCTGAACAGGCGAGATGTATTGGTCCCCTGTATGGGGGTGGGGGTTGTGATGATGACTATCGCTGTATTGTAGCTTTTTGAAAGCTGAAACCTGAGTCCACCCCCTCTGTTTGAGATTGTTTTATTTACTTTTCTTAACAGAAATGGCTTCTTTCAGACCCCTTTCAAACCACCAGTTCTCTTTGTCCAAAATGACAACATTCTGGTGCTCAAAAGATGTCCTTTGTTCATAAGTTGTAGATGTACACCTTAAGTGTTTTCCAGAAGAGGTAGCTCTTCTGAGTTGGACCATGCGTCTGTGAAGAGGTTGTTTGGTTTCTCCAATATAAAGATCAGAGCATTCCTCACTGCATTGAACTGCATTAACCACTTTGCTCATATTTGGTCTGGGGGTTTTGTCCTAAGTCGGACCCTGACCTGAAGCCGGACCCGCTCTTCTGGTTCAGTTTGCATGTTTTCTAAGCCAAAACAAGGCATTGTTTTGGTCCGTTCTATAAAACCTCGAACTCAAAGCTAATTCTGACATTTTTAATTGAAAACGCTTCCTGTATGGGAAGCAAAACGTCTTCAAACTTGGAAACAAATTCCAGTGGATTGTTTTTTAACTTTTTTGGACTATGAATGAATGCAGATAGATCAGATTACACTTTCCTCCCCTGTTGCTCTCCTGTTTCTCTGCAGCCTTTTAGAACCAAACCTCCATTTTCCTGAGCTCGGACTCACCAGTTTTCCGATTCCTCCATGTTCCCTGACGATTCTTCTTGCTCTGCGGGACGTGGCCACGTTTTTGATGGTCTCAGCAGCTAAGGCCTGCAGCTCCTTCACTGGTAAGTCCAGGTTGTTCACCATCCTCTGCAGGCCTCTCATCTTCACAATGGTCTGTCGGAGCTGAACATTCTGGCTGATCTTTGTCAGGATCTTTAAAGACCCGATCTGATCAGAAACATTTAGGACAAAGACAACAACATGGAAGAAGGTGCAAGAATCCAAGCATCGCTTTATGATAACTGTGGCTTCAATAGCAACATGCGGAGACATATAAACATCTGTAAGCCAAACACAGCTGCATTTCCACTAAAAGTAGCTAACTAGCCTCCTCACATGTCCTACTGGTGAATAACAGCTGCCCTGTGACTCTAAAGGTGGTTTCCTATCAACACTCCGGGTTCAGTCTCTAAAACCCAGACTAGCTCAAAGAACAAGTTCTGCTCATGACTGCAGTCCATCCAAGTACAGCTTCAGCACAGCTTCTTACTTTGCATCTGATGTCGTCTGTATCCAAAAGGTTCAGGAGGACTTCCAGCCCACCTAAGTCCTGGATGGCCACCTGGTAGCTCTCCTTCAGCAGATCCAGCTCCATCATGGCGCAGAGAATCAGCACAGTGGCTGTCTGGTCGCCGTCCTGGAATGACAAAGAATCAGGGTCATAAAACGGTCGATTATTCTTATTTTGCATCCATTTTGTGACTGGGACTTGAAGTGATAAACTAGCTAGTGCTGATTTTACCCATTCTTTCTCTCTGAAATGAAATGTTTATTGTATTAAAACAAACTTTTCAAGTATATGATTTGAAGTGAGTTGTTTTAAAAAAAAAAAAAAAAAACTGAGGAAATATTTTTGCATATATGTTAACACAAACCTTAATAAAATATAAAAACAGCTCTGAACTATACAGGTTTTCTCACTGAGATCCAAAATCTAATTTATAAGAGATTCATCTTCATATATACAAACAAAATTCCAAAATCAGCTGGATTAATGAGAGATTCACTGCAAGCTCTTCTTGCTGTTATGAAACCGTTTATAGAAAATCTTCTTGTCTGATGAAACTCTGTAGGTAAAACAGGATGAGCCCGTCTGAAGGATCAAAGCAGGACCAAAAGGTTCTTTTATGACCTGGATGTGAGCCACATAAAGATACTTTCCACATGTTACTTCGTCTCTTCCTGCAGGTTTCTCTGCCTTAGTTGCTAACAGCAGAAATCTCCACGTGGCTGAATGGAGGTCCTCTTCTAATCTGGCAACTCGAGGCCAATAAATCACAGCACTAAGTATGTGGAGCAGGAATTAGGTCAGCAGAGCTGCCAGTGATTCCCTGTTGAGCCTTTATGTGATGCTGTTCTGCAGTGACCTGGACGCGCTGCTAGAAGGAGTGAACTTCTGTACGAAGTGGTGCTCAGAACTGACTGCAGTGTTGGATTGGTCACAGATGGATTCAGGCCCCTGACAGAGCTTTGCAGATCTTCCTATTACAGGGAAGAGGAGGAACCTAGCAGAGTTCGAACTAAGAGGATGGATCAGTCTTCTTCCTTCACGTTCAGAGTGAAGAACTTCAATAGCTCTGAATCAGCGTGGCGTTTTATTATTGGACTTTCTGTCAAGTTACGGATTGTACATAAGGAACACCCTGTTCAAGCACAACAATGTGCATCATTGCACTTGGCATCAGGACACCCTAGGCCAGAGGTCCATGATCCACTTTGTGGTGCTATATTTTGACCTTCAGCTGCAGGTCTTGGACAATCGGGTGAAGAGACGGGCGGAGCTGTCCACCGATAACCACCTGGTGGTGAGCTGGATACGCTGGAAGAGGAGGAAGCCAGACTGGCTCCAAGGGTCTAAGAGAGTACTGAAGGTCTGATGGGAACATCTGATCAGGGAAGTTTTCAACTCCCACCTAAAGGAGAGCATCTCCCGGGGGTGGGGACATAGAGTCAGAGTGGGCCATGTTTCCTGCTTGTCAATCCGGCTTCCTGTAGCTATGACGGTAAAGGTTGCAGTGCCTGTCGTGGTGACAATCCACAACCCTGGAGGGGGACACCAGCGGTGTGGGATGCTGTCAAGCTTTAGAAGGAGTCATGTTGAGCCTAGCTGGCTTGTGAGACTCCTGAGGAGTTTTGAGACGCCATGGAGAAAGAATCAGAGTTGATTTCTCAAATCAACTCTGCTAACTGTCAGATGCTTCAGTAGGTGGAAGCAGTGATTTGCCAACAATGTTTTCAGTAGAAGTGAGAAGCTGCTGACCCCAAAAGAGGACATCTCTGGACAGTAGAAGGAATACTTTGAGTATCTCCTCTATCTATAGGCTGACACGACTTCCATGGTGGAAGGAGAGACAGTGCTTGCTGCATTCCTTACCCAGCCTAAAGTCACCGAGGTACATAAAAAAATTCATATATAGATTTTATCAGGCTGTCATGACTGAGACACATCTTCAACATCCAAAAATTGAAAAACAATCCCCTGGATTTGGTTTCCAATTATGAAGACGTTTCCCTTCCCATGCAGGAAGCTTTTTCAATTCAAAATAGAACTGATTTTGAATTACTATGACCTGGATGACTGAAAATCTTCATCAGCACACTTCAACATTGCATGGAGGTCAGAGACAGCGCCCCTGGACTGGCAGACATTAGTAGTGGCGACCAGAGGGTGTGTTCCAACTATAGGGGATTATATTTCTGGTTCAGGAACTAGCTGATCAGATCTCTCTGCTGGCTTCCTCCTGCTAAGACCTCCTGCATGCACTGCAGTTGGTTCAAGACCGAGTGAAGCCATGGTTTCTTACTGGAAATAGGTTTCCATTCCCCTTCAGTTTGGAGGACAGTTGCTGCCTCAAGTAAAAGAGTTCAACTATTTTGGGGAAGTGCTGCATCCTTCCTGTTCATGTTTTTATAACAGGGAGGATCAAATGGAGCCTCTACTTTAACACTGAGGCTTCAGAAAGTGGAGAATAAAGAGAGGATGATAAAAAACAAACGTATGGATTCAATTCAGTCAGAAACTGACTTCAGGATGCTTTCAGGATGCTGTGAGAATCAACATCAGCCTCATAGAGGCACAGAACTGTAGTCATCCAGGTAGAAAAATAAACTCTTTAGAGCCCTGGGCAAATACTCCTCCATCAACATCATTAAAACACAAAACAGAACATCTGTGTGTGGCTAAGTCAAAGTTTTGAACTTCCTACAGAACAAGCAGCAGTTTGTGGTGTGAGGGGGAAAAGATCCCCTCCTAAAATCAAGCAGATATTAAACTTTGCTCCAGCTGAGCTTCAACCTCTGATGGTAATGCTATTATGAAATGACTGCAGGAATAAGGCCATAAATAACTGCACCGTGTGGATTCCAGGCAGATAGAAAGCTGGGACATATTGGTTAGAGCTACAAGCATCTTTGTGAAGCAGAAACACACACAACCCTAAAGCAGTTACCAAAATCTTTCACATTGTGTTTTCGCTTTCTGGAAACAGTCAATTCCTCTTATCAAACTGGGAATTTCCTTCCAGTAGTTTCGATTTTGTTCAGCTCAAGTTCCCACAAAAAGACTGTTGGCTGCTGGGTTTTCTACTGAACAATTCCTGGTTGCAGTGAACAGGATCCAATTGAGCAACAAGCTCTGGAGGTCAGAGGGTCATCAGGAAATCATTCCTGAACATTCAGATTTTCTGGATCACCACGATTAGGAAGCTAAGAAGGGATTTTTCCTGCTGGAGGATGAGGGACAGGTTGTGGAGATCCTTTTCTACTGGAATCTGTCTCAATGATGGAGTCCAGATAATATCTAACAGGGATCAGCAAAGGAAGCAGGGAATTCTCTCCAGTCAGGTATTCCCAGCTAGTCTGGGTCGCAGCTGCTTCTGTCTTCGTCCGTTTCCTTTCATGTTTTGATGCATTAATATTCATCAGATGTCCTGTAAGATCCATCACACACCAAGTTCATCTGAACGTTTTAGCGGTGGGGGCAAACAGGGCTACAGGTGGTGCAGTGAGACAGAACAACCCCCTGGATCTGGGCTCTATGTGCAACCAAACATGTCTGGGTTAGGACCACCAGAACTGAGCCAAACGCTCCAGGTAGCCTCTTCATCCAAAGCAGAGCTTTAAATAGGGACAGCCTCATTCTGGTTGCCTCTGACATCCTTTACTCTTTCACCGAACCTTGATAGAAACAGCTGAGGTGCTCTAAGAGTAAAGGAGCTATGGGAACAGTGATGATTCTCAGAGAAACTGACTTTACTGCTTCCTGTCAGCTATGGTCTGCTTTTCCTCTGCTAGAACAACTCTCACTGGTTCTGGATGAAGTCCATCAGAGGACAGAACCAACAGTGTTCCTGGGTATGTTCTCCTACCTTTAGCTCCTGCACTAGTTTCTCGATGTACCAGTCTTCGGAGGGCATGTCTGTGTTGATCTCTGAGCGTCGCACTTGCTGCTCCTCTTCCTCCTCCTCCTCCTCGCTCTCCGGGAAGCTCTTACTGACATGCTCCTCAGAGGTGGCTGAGGTTTTCCTAAACACAGACAGCAGATATCAGCACATCTCTGACAGTAGAGAAAAAGATACGTAGGAGTCAGACAGAGGATCCATGTCAGACAGAGGGATGGGCTGGAATAACCAGGGAGTTTAAACGGATAAACAGCCTTATCATCCCACACAAGAACGCCTATCAACCAATTTCATGTTGAAGTTTCAGGTTAGAACTTCCACAAGCTCTAAGCAGTAAGAAACCAGATAAGAATAACGTCACCAGAGGACTGCTCTCATCATCACACAGAGAGGAAAGACTCTTGTTGAGGGCGTTTATGCAGCCAGAGCTGCAGATGTTTCATCAAAGCTGCTTGGATAAGGAGAACTGAAGATTGGAGGAGAGTTGCTGTCAGCTGGATAAAATTTGGATAGATTCTAAGAATAAATTGGTTGTTTTTCCAACCAATCTAGTTGCTTAAAGCTAATTTGGTTTGAATAAACAATGTAATGATCAAAATTTGAGCAAACCACCAGACAAAGCCAGTCTTAACATGTCAGTGTTAAGAAGTATTTTCTCCTGGATCAGATTATCTACATGAGTTGCGTCTTCTGTAAGGGACAGACTCTCACGCTAGAGGTTGATGGTTCAAGACCTGTCTCTCTCTTTTGAAAGTTGTGATTAAACTTAATTATTTTGGCTGATGAGACTAATTTGCACTGTTTTGCCCGAGTAAAAATATAGATTGGGAAAATTAGGTGGGGTTTAGTCAAAAGATTGAAGTTGAAACACAACTTCCAACTGATGAAACAAAAACATGGAAAAACTATCATTTTGAATAAAATGACTAACACCTTTCATTTTGTTCATCATTGCCCAATTTGCACAAACACTTTCACTGTCTGCTTGAGTTTATTTCACTAAAATGGCAGAAAACTGTGCACCTTAAATGATTGTTCTAGGAAATTTTAGACTTAAAAATCTTACAAAAGATTTTATTATACACATAACCAATTAACAATTTCAAGGGAAGTTAAAAGAAAAAGAAAAACAGTTGCAAAAAGTCACAGATTTTATTTCAAACTGTAGTTCTGCTAATCCCACCAGTAGGTGGTGACATGTTCACATGAAGCCTCTCGCATGAACTGTGGGGATCATTGAAGCAATTTGGCCAAGCGGTTCCAATGCCTCATGAGGCTTTCATATACACCACATCACTACTATTTACTGTATAATGAAGACAGGATCAAACTGAAGAACCCCATGAGATTGATACATAGGTCCCATCTATTAGAACAATGTATTTAGATTTCACCTGCTGTAGGTAGTGTCACCAAATAGATAAGCGATTCGCGACCATTCATGAAATGAACCCATAATGTAGTCATGGTTATAACAGTCTATAGCAACTTGTTTTGATAAGTATTAGTTTGACTTAATATGCATTTCTGATACATAAAAAAAGAATCCTTATCAAAATGATAATTTCATAAAAAATAACATTCTTCACATCTAGAATAAACATTCTGGATATTCAGAAATTTATTTCAGATCTTCATAATTTTGTTGTTACTGGTTATATAAAGAAATGTTTTTCAGATAACTTAAATACATATTTAGTCAACTTGATAAATGTCAAAACAGGCATTTAAAATGTATAAAACTTGATTGATGTTAAGAAACCATCGAATCATCTCTTCAGAATGTGTGACTGCTGGAAGGTAGCTGAGCAGATCTGCTCCAAAGCTCACCTGCAAAAACAGAGGGCTCGCTGCCTGGCTCTGTTCATACTAGTGCGACCAAATTTAAGGCCACTTCTTCAGACCAGTGATCACTTACCCACATATAGTCAGCAGCCCAACAACTTCGCTCCATCTCCGACATGTCTGATATTCCTTCCTGCGGTACAGAGCTCGCTGTACTCTCTCCCACTCATGCACATCGTTTTCCTGTTGCTCCTCAGACTTCTGTGGTCGGCCTTGCTCCTCTCCACCAACCAGATCCGCACCATGGACCCCCTGTGCTGAGGGAGGTTCTGGTTCTACAGGAACCTGATGGTGAGCAGAGAGACAGAGGCTGAAGGGTGAGGAAAAAGATTCCCTTTCCCAATAAACAGTCAATCTTGAAGACATAAATCTGTCGGTAAACCCAAACGGTGGCTTTGGTTTCTGCTTCTAGTGGAGATGTGTTCTGAATATTCTCCCAGCAGCATCAGTGATGTGTCTGCTTTCATTGTTGGACCCAGAGGATATTAATGTCTAACAAAGTGTTGTCATGTCAGTCCAAGAAGAAAACAACAGAGCAGTTTTTAGAGGCAAATGAAAACCATAAAATCCCTTCAGAACAATCTGCAGGGCTGCATCAGAACCAGTTCTTTACTGAGGAACTGGAAGAAAAGAACACGTTCCCAAAGCTTTCCACAGCAGAGATCCTCTTCATCATGGACTGAACCACATCCAAACATTTCATGATCCTCAGAGTTCAGCTAAAACCTCCCAGCTGGGCTCAGACTGAGGAACAGCTTTGTGTTGCTGTTCCTCAGGAAGGATTCTGGTTCTGGACAATCTGAAGCTGTTAACAGGAAACTTCAGATCATATAGAACAGGCATCCCCAAACTTCGGTCCTCGAGGGGCCGCTGTCCTGCACAGGTTTTAGAGGTTTCCCTGCTTTTTAAAACAGCTGATTATAATGATTGGAGTAGAGCAAAAGCCTGTTAGTATCTTTCAGAATTAAAATCAGCTGTGCTTTGGAGCAAGAAACCTCTAAAAACCTTTAGGACAGCTGACCTCTCCACCCGAGTGGGGATGCCTGATAGATAGCACTACCCAGTAAGACCAGTATGAATGAGGAGCAGGACCCAGTTTAATCCCAGGCAGCTGCTTCTGCTGCAGCAGCTCAGCCTCTGATTGGCTGTTAGGGCTCCACGTCATTAAGGCAGGAAAAGAATGAAGGTGTTTGTCTGCAGGTTTTATTCACTATCGTTGTTCCAAAGACGAGTTTTTCCTTCAACACAAAGTGACCCGCTACTGGAAACATACCAGTCAGTTCAGCCGACCACAGACTAACAGGCAGATTTTATTAGGCTGACCGAGTTTCTGGGATTCTCTTCTATGTGAAATGGAGAAAGTCCAAGTGTTTGCTGAAGGGAACACTCCCTAGGATGTTATAGATGCTTTTAAAACATTGGAGGTGAGAGTGATGTTAGAGCTCTGATCACTGCAAGCTATTTCATCAGTAGGTTTCCTAACTTCCTGTCTGGGATCATCTGCTCCAGCTCCACTGGTTCAACTTTAACAACAAGCAGACATGCTTGGAGATCAGCTGTTGGTGTCTCTGGCTGCTGCTTTCTGCCTCTCAGCTTCCTGCTTTACCATCAGGGCAGCGAGCTGCAATGATGCAGCATGTTGTTGGATTCTGAAACAGAACCAGAGCAGAGCCGGTCCAGAAGAACCTCTGTTTTTCCTAAATATCTCCTTCAGATGATTCCTGCTGCAACATTTTACCAGAACCATCAGCAAACCAAAGCGTTCCAATGTTCTGCAGAGATTCAGACTAAACTAACAGGTCGGTGTGAGCTGCACATATCAAAGCAGTGAAGGAATCTGAGGGGAAAAGATCCAGACGATGATTTGTGGCCCACATACTCCTTCACAGCCAGTTTTACTGCAGCTGTCCATCATTTTGACCTGCTTCAGACTTTATGCATCACTCTTCACACAGCACTCATTAAACATTAAAGGCTGAATGGGTTTTTGGTCCTGGTGCAGTCTGGTGCTGATCATTGGTTTATTGAAGTCTTTACTAAACTCAGAGCTACTTATGACAGCACCTTCACATCTGTCAGCAGCTGGAAGGAGCTGGACTGAGCAGCAACAGCTAAATATAGGACACATGTTCAGCACTCAGTATCAGCCTGGAGGAACACCTCAGTTCTTTCTATTCAGACAGACTTTGTTGTCATCTTTTTAACTCAAAGACAGAGTCAATTATTGAGGCAATTATTGTTAAATTACTTCAGCAGGAAAAAAGCAATTAGTGGATAAAACATTCATGTTTTAGGGGCTGGGAATGAGAAACTGTGTGTGATGTCCTGGGTGGGGCTTCACTGTTATCATGGTTAAACTGGGAGGAGGCAGAACCAGAAAAGTTTCAACACAGTGACGACCAGACAGCAGCTCACTGGTATGGAAAAGCACAGAGACTGATTCCTCAATTCTAACTCTGTTCAGAAATATGAGTCTCACGCAGCAGGGTCAGATCAGAGCGTTGGAGACCAGAACCTTCTTCATGATGAAGAAGAGGAGATTAAGGAGCCTGATAGTTTTGATTGAATAGCTAAAACAGGAGAAGTGTTGCTGAGGAGACTTTACACTTGAAAAACGATCTAGAAATAAGTAAAAATGTCTTAAATTCAGTGTATTTACCCTTGATTTGAGTAGGTAAATGAGATTTTGCCAATGGAATGAGTATTTTTACTCTTAAAATAAGATAATTAGATAATAGTCACTTTAAATTAGACAATGCAATTGTGTTTTCTTATTTTAAGTGTTAATTATATTGTTCCATTGGCAAAATGTCTCTTTTATCTCCTCAATTCAAGAAGAAATGTACTTATTATAAGAAAAAATGACTTATCAAGATTTAGATGTTTTGCAGTGTCGGAGCATCTGTTCCACTCTACCTGTTTGTTGAAGTTCTCTGCAAAATATGGAGATCTGCTTTTTAGAAGCGATGCTAAATCTTCATAAAGATCGCTTTTTCTCTCATAGTGACTCTCATCTCCTTCATGTTTGAAGCCCTGTGGTAAAAACATGCAAAAAAAACATGATCATCATCTCATAAAGTAGTGCACTTGAAAAACGATCTAGAAATAAGTAAAAATTTCTTAAATTAAGTGTATTTACCCTTGATTTGAGTAGGTAAATGAGATGAGAAAGTTTGCCAATGGAATCAGTATTTTTACTCTTAAAATAAGATAATTAGATAATAGTCACTTTAAATTAGACAATGCAATTGTGTTTTCTTATTTTAAGTGTAAATTATCTTGTTCCATTGGCAAAATGTCTCTTTTATCTCCTATTTTAAGAAAAAATGACTTATCAAGATTTAGATTTTTTGCAGTGTGATGCAACCAATCAAACAGCTGGAGATGGAAATGATTTAAATTGATCTCCTGATCAACTCTGATCAGAGATCAGCAGCTTTAAAGATTTTATACGTGCTTAATAAAAGCATCAGAGCTAAAAAAAATCCTGCTTGTCTTGATCTGTAAACGCATCAACTAACAACCTGTTCTTTGCTTCATTTTTTGTTCAATAAAAATCAGATGAAGGTTCTTGGACAGAAGCTTTAATGTAGAAATGGTGCGCTGCAAAAACTATCTAGAAATAAGTCAAAATATCTTAAATTAAGTGTATTTACCCCTAATTTGAGTAGGTAAATAAGAATGAATTGCCAATGGGATGAGGATATTTACTATTAAAATAAGATAATCAGATAATATGCACTTGAAATAAGACAATACATTTGTTTTTTCTTATTTTAAATGTAAATTGTCTTATTCCATTGACAAAGTGTCTCACTAACCTCATAAATTCAAGAAAAAATGCACTTATTTTAAGAAAAAATGACTTATGTAGATTTCAATTTTTTCTAGTGTGAAAATTTAGTTATCCTTTTATTTCCGGTGAGATTCTAAACTAACATCTATATCAGAAAACATGCAGCAAATAGTTTCTGTTCTGACCCATTTGAATCTTACGACTTCAGGAAAACCATCAAACCTCCATCAGTCAGTGAAAGCCTCATGGATGAAGGTCCAAAATAAAGCTCTGGAAAAATGATCTAGAAATAAGTAAAATTTCCTACATTAAGTGAATGTATCCTTAATTTGAGTAGGTTAATGAGAAAGTTTGCAAATGGATTAAGTATTTTTACTCTTAAAATAAGATAATTAGATAATTTGCACTTGAAATAAGACAGAAGACAGAAGCTTTAATGTAGAAATGGTGCACTGCAAAAACTATCTGGAAATAAGTCAAAATGTCTTAAATTACCCTAAATTTGAGTAGGTAAATAAGAATTAATTGCCAATGGGATGAGGATATTTACTATTAAAATAACATAATTAGATAATATGCATGAAATAAGAAAATGCATTTGTATTGCACTATTTAAGGTGTAATTTATCTTGTTCCATTGGCAAAATGTCTATTTTACCTCTTCAATCCAAGAAAAATTCACTTATTTTAAGAAAAAATTACTTATCTAGATTTCACATTTTTCCAGTGAGCTCTAATGCAGCTCATAGGTCGACCAGAAGGCCAAGGTTGAATAGTTCAGACTGTCTGCAGGCAGCTTCAACAGGATTGGAAACCATCAAAACCACTTCAGTGTTTCTAAGACGCTCCTTCTTGAGGAGCATCAGTGTCACTTGCTTTGTTTGAAGCTTTAAGTCAGATTTTCCAGATTAATCTCTTCTTTCTAGTCTTACCGCATTCAGAAAGACTCCAGCAGAGCTGCAGGTGATGAATAGTGTCTCAGTGTCACACGGCTCAACAACAAGGTGACTTATCTCACCAAGTGTCTGTCTCCAAATTGGAGCGCGACAGCCGTTTGGAAATTCAAAATCTGAAAAAAAAATACAACATCTGTAGACCAATGACTGGAAACTGGAATCTGACAGATAGACGGACGTTCAGGATGTTCTGGAGAATAAAGCCTTCCTGTTTGCAGTGAAATGTGAAAGAGTATTCCAACCTGATGTGTATCTCAGTGACTTCAGCAGCCTCTTCTCTCCTTCAGAGCAGCACTGCTTCAATAACTCCACTTCCTTCTTCACCGCCGTTGGGTCAAGCTTGACTTGTCTGAGTCAAAATGGAGAAAAACAAACACAGATCAAAGATCCAGTCTGATCTAATCAGGGTTCCTTCTCTCATCATGCTGCTTGTTTCTGTCAGATCAGTCTGATTGGATGTGAAGACGTGTCTAAGCAGATAGAGAGGTACCCACTCTGTTATTTCTCCAAGAAGCTTGTTGAGGATCTGTTTATCAATGTTTTGGAGCAAGTTGGACAGCTTGACTTTGACATCTAACTCCACAGCTGACTGGTCTTCCTCTGATGTGG
>JAGKQL010000010.1:562783-580212 GCA_018398635.1 Cyprinodon brontotheroides | reverse complement strand
CCTCATAGTGTTCTTCCTCATCAGCACCTCAAAGGTCCAAAAGTCCTCACGCTAGAGTCTAGAACTGTTATTACCTGGCAGTGGTGTTCTGCTTCATGGTTAGTTGGTCTTCAGGCACGTTGCCACATGGTTTCTTTCACAGTTAGACTGATTGGTCCATTTAACATGTTGGATGGAACCAACCTTACTACACATCTGGTCTCTGTCCACGGATCAGGCCTCAATAGAACCTGGTAGCAAAATCTGCTGTGTGCTGCACACATAATATACTGGTGTTCTCTGAGGACCAGTGGTTTTTCTTACTGGGAAGACATCAGCTCATACTAGAACAGACCCCATTACACAGTCACACAGCTTCTGGTTAGTTTTCTTTGCAAAGAAGAAAGCCTTACAGCCCACTTTCATTGGCCCTTCTTCATAGATCCATCTAAAAGCAGAATGGACCTTTATTAAAACACTCGGGGATGAGTTTAAAGGTTCAGGGAACAAACAAAGTGCAGTTTGATTATGATTCAAAGTCTCCACTGGTGATCAGATCTACATCCCATCCATCAACTTGGTTTCATCAACCCATTCATCATTTTCATGCACACAGTTGGCTTAGTGCTCCTCTATTTTCTTAGACTGCAGACATTCATTTTCTGATTAAATGTCTGCAGTCCCCCCCTGCAAAGACTTTTCTGATGTTGTCCTTTTCTCAGAGTTCATCACCAACATCACAGATGAGAGCTTTTAATCTGACTTGGACACACATTGGTACAGAGGACCTGAATGAATCAGGGAATAATGTGACTCTGATGGTTCTCCTGAGCCTAAGATGAAAAAACATAGATTTGT
Organism: Cyprinodon brontotheroides; assembly: GCA_018398635.1. Taxonomy (NCBI): domain Eukaryota; kingdom Metazoa; phylum Chordata; class Actinopteri; order Cyprinodontiformes; family Cyprinodontidae; genus Cyprinodon; species Cyprinodon brontotheroides. Next base: position 579,375 of record JAGKQL010000010.1, on the reverse strand, counting down.
CAAATGCCTGAGAAATGCAGCTGCAGAATACAAGGCCTAAAGATGTTTAACTGCAGACATGAGGTTATGGTGATTCTGATGAGGTGGAGAACACAGACTTGGAGGAAGCTTGAGGCCTGACGCTCTATTTGTCAGCAGCATGGTCTTTTTTGGTTTACAGCATTTACCAGAAAACGAGGGAAAGGGGCATCCCAGTCTGGCTCTAATGATAAAGTAATGCTAATGGACTAAGTTACCCCATGAAAGTCTGGGCAAAAAGCAAGATAGAGAAACAGCAGGAGCCTCAGATCGAAAGTCTGCTTCTAGAAAAACCCAGAGTTCTCAGCGGGAGTCCACAGACTGAGTTCTTTTGATGCTAATGCTGTACAATCAGACATATTATCCAGACAGAGGTTCTCAGACTGAGCTCTGGTTAGGATATGGGCCGTAAATAAAAAGGATTGCAGCGTATCGAGACAAGAGATGAAGATATTTCAGTTTAATGGTTTCTAAAATGCATCAGGGGAACATTTAAAGAGCCACTATGGCAGGTCTCTCAGACTGGGCCGGTCTGTGCTGACTTTTCCACTGTCTCTCCTCCTGCCCTGCTTCTCTGGTTGCTTCATCTCTAAACAACGGCTTTGCAAAAAATAGAATAGAATTCAACTTCATCACACTGTCACAAGAAATGGCCTAATGACACAATAATAGGCCTGTAAGCAACATTATCTGGGTGGGCCCCTTATGAAGTACAACACGTGATAAAGGTTCAGGATATGATGACAGTTCCATAAATCAGCCAAGAAGATACAATTATACAATTCTTAGTAGCATATAATCACAGATCACACCTGGAAAAATAGTAACTGCGCACTTTGAAAGGAATCATTGGTGACAGCTCACCACCACATGTTACAGACATCCCAAGTTCCAAAAACTAATTTCAGGGACATGCTCATCGTTGGTAACACATTGTACGTAACGGTTATGGTTTTAATATACGCTCTGGGTTACCCATAATTACAAGTCGTAGTATACAAAAACACAATACTCAAATTCATTGTTCTTTTAAGATCTTTATTGTGGTTTGAAACATTTTATAGGACTGTACCTTTAACAATCGTCTAATGAACTATGCACATTTATTAACATGGTAATTAAAAGTACCACTCTGTGCTTTTCTATTGGTGTCGGGTTTAAACGGCTCACCATCATGATTAATTCTGGCATGTTTTGCGGCATAAATACGGTCCGGTGCACCATTACATCTGTAAAGAGACGTCCTAGTCTACAATTGCGTAGGGGGCCTACCAGGTGTGGCCCCTAAGAGGTCGTGGGCCTTTAAGCAACTGCTGTCTCTGCTTACCGATATTTACGCCATTGGTCACAAGTAAAAAGATTGCCTTTGTGCTGCACCTGGGGAGTATTGTGGGGTTAAGGGAGCCAGAGTGGCATTCTGTGGGAGTGGGGCTTGAACTCAGAACCTCTGGGAACCAAGCGCAATGCCCTAAACACTAGGCCACCACGCCTCCAGATTTATGGATGTGAATATACGTTATACTTTACAAGGAGAGCAAGGGACTCAACAGAGCGTACTACAGAGCAACTTTAATCTCCTTGATCTGAGATAACAGCAGTGCTTTACTTCCTCTCAATTTTCCAACTTCCAGAGTGTTCTGTTAAAACTTTCTAGTCAATCAGGAGGGGAAACAGACATGGAGAAGCTTTTGGATATCGTGGCTGGTGTTCAGGACCAAGCCGGGGAGCCATTGACTGGTCTTTACTCACATGACAGCTCACTTTTCAAAGGATGTCAGAGAAACATGAAGGAAGGAGAAAAGAGGGCTTTGTTATCTTAACTCAGTAAAAGCCAGACGGCCTCCTTTCATTGCATTCAATGTAGATTGATAAAAGCTTCCCATCAGTGTGCTTATACTGGGCTGTGCCATCTAATATATAACCTGAAATGTTTTCAGACAAGCCTCATCAGTCATTTTAAGTACCTTGGTATATGTGGCTGATCCTGTCCGTTCATTAACCAACCTGATCTGTGAACACATGTTTCTGTCATCTTCAACAGGGAGCTAATAAAGAGCAACATTTTGGCCGATGCAACGCACTCCTCAGGGTACAAGCTGACAGCTTTTCCTAATAACCGAGAAGCAGAACCAGTGGGTCCATTACCAATGATGACGCTCCATCAGGAGCACATTGGAACAGAAAAACACGTCTGGATAATCCAGATATCTATTTGTACAGCAATCAGAGTGGAATACAGACACAGATTGCACTCCTTAAATTCAAACAGATTCAAATAAAAAGAGGACAGTTGGAACAGATGAAATACTTTGTCATTTAACTCTGCGTTTAACTGGCCTGAGTTGGAGAATGGAGGCAACAAGATGAAAGAAGTTAGAGGTAGAACTATGAACTATTAGTCATAAAGACAGCTTTAGCCATGAAGATTCTAATTAAAAACCAGCTTAGCTCTGTTTGACCTCTGGTACTCAAACCAGAACCACTAGGTCACTTAGAATTTACTGAAAACAACTAAGGGGCTTAAAACTATGCAGAACAACTGAGGGCCACTCAGGACCATTGAGGGTCACTTAGAACTCACCAAGAACCACTTAGGGTCACCAAGGTCTTACTTCACTAGGAACCACTGAGGGTGACTAAGGTCTTACTCAGAACCACTGAGGGTCACTAAGGTCTTACTTAGAACCACTAAGGGTCACTAAGGTCTAACTCAGAACCACTAAGGGTCACTAAGGTCTTACTTAGAACCACTAAGGGTCACTAAGGTCTTACTTAGAACCACTGAGGGTCACTAAGGTCTTACTTAGAACCACTGAGGGTCACTAAGGTCTTACTCAGAACCACTGAGGGTCACTAAGGTCTTACTCAGAACCACTAAGGGTCAATAAGGAACTCTCAGAACCACTGAGGGTCACTAAGGTCTTACTTAGAACCACTGAGGGTCACTAAGGTCTTACTCAGAACCACTGAGGGTCACTAAGGTCTTACTCAGAACCACTGAGGGTCACTAAGGTCTTACTCAGAACCACTAAGGGTCACTAGGTCTTACTCAGGTCTCACTACTTATAGAACCACTGAAGTCACTAAGGTCTCTTGAACCACTGAGTGGGTCACTAAGGTCTACTTAGGAACCACTAAGGGTCTTACTTAGAAACCACTGTGGGGTCCTTACCAGAACTAACTGAGGTCACTAAGGTCTTACTCTAGAACCACTGAGGGTCACTAAGGTCTTACTCCAGAACCAAAGGTCTTACTGAGGGTCACTAAGGTCTTACTCAGAACCACTGAGGGTCACTAAGGTCTTACTTAGAACCACTGAGGGTCACTAAGGTCTTACTCAGAACCACTGAGGGTCACTAAGGTCTTACTCAGAACCACTAAGGGTCACTAGGTCTTACTCCAGAACCACTGAGGGTCACTAAGGTCTTACTTAGAACCACTGAGGGTCACTAAGGTCTTACTCAGAACCACTGAGGGTCACTAAGGTCTTACTCAGAACCACTGAGGGTCACTAAGGTCTTACTCAGAACCACTGAGGGTCACTGAGGTCTTACTCAGAACCACTGAGGGTCACTAAGGTCTTACTCAGAACCACTGAGGGTCAGGGTCACTAGAACCACTGGTCTTACTTAAGGATGTCTTACTCAGAACCACTGAGGGTCACTAAGGTCTTCACTAAGGTCTTAGCTTTAGAACCACTGAGGATCAGGGTCACTAAGGTCACTTACTCCAGAACTTAGAGAACCACTGAGGGTCACTAAGGTCTTACTCAGAACCACTGAGGGTCACTAAGGTCTTACTCAGAACCACTGAGGGTCACTTCAAGGTCTTACTCAGAACCACTGAGGGTCACTAAGGTCTTACTTAGAACCACTGAGGGTCATTAGACCTTCCTATCTAGCTGGTGTAATTACTCATGTGAGTAAATAGAGATGCTTTATATTCTTATAGGAAAGTGATTTCATACATTTGATCCATAATTATTGCTGGTTTCTGTTGAGGCATCAAGTCTACAGTTTACGTTTTAGGTAAAGTTGAGGAGATCCAGCCCCAGAGAGATCCACTACAATGCTATAAACCAAAAGGATTCATAAATCAACAGTAGTTGGAATGTAGACAAAGTTTTTAAATTCAGCTGGGATAGTATGCAAGTAAGGAAAGTATGTATTGAATGACTGACTGCTCTCTAGTGATCTCATTTACAAGATGAAATGTATGAACTGGAATATTTTGTTCTCTGAAATAGATTCCAGTGACACTCAGAGGGGCGAATAACTGAACCACAGGAATCCTTTTTAATTCTTTTCCTCCTAACAGATCCTCAGGAGCTTTTCAAACAGAAATTAACACAACATTAGAAGAGATGTTTCATTTTCTTTAATAAGAAATCTACTTAAATTTCATACAACTTGCCTGATTAACACCATAATTTACATAAAGGAATCAAAACCTCTCTTGTATAAACTACAAATCTGATTCTATAGAGCAGGTGTCATAAAGGTAAAGACAAGATGGAGTAATAAACTCTGGAAGCACTGATCAATCAATTAAATAATTTATCATAGGAGTTATGGACAGCTGTGGGTCAGGGCCCACCGTCATGGAAACTGTTGGTCTGTTTACATGAAAATTACATCAACTAAACAAAACCAGCCGAGGAGGAAATTTTTAATTAAGAAACCTGTTCAGAAGAAATGAAAGTGTTTCTTTGATACATACATTAGAAAGAAGTGGACAAAAACTAAGTATGAGTCAGTAAGACTGAGTGACTCTAGTAATAAACCTGTAATGCTCATTAAATCCAGAGCAGCTACTTCCTGAAGGTCCTGAAGTTAGCAGCCTCACTGAAACCATGTTTATATGAATAAAAATAAAAACTCCACCCTAATAAAACACAATAGTGAAACTTTTTGTTAAAGACTAATGTGCTCAGTTCTATAAATGACGAAACTGGTCTGCTGGACTGATTTAAAAAGCTCCAGGATGGAACATACAACAGCTAAATTAACTCTGGAGAAGCTTTGTAGGAGAAAACCAGGCTGGAAAAATCTAATCTAAACACCTAAATGAAAGAAGAGATGTTTCTGCTGTTAGTAAGTAAGAGGGGCTACAGCTGAAACCAAGTTTCCCTTAAAGTGAAACATTTTCATAGAAAGTATTTTAAAAAGAACCAAAAGTTTATAGAAAATATATTAATTTCCATTTAAATAAAATGGCAGTTTTTGCCATTTCTAGAGAGAGTAGCTGCAGTGTTTCCATTTGGACCAACAGTCACTGAAGCTCTTTAGAAGGACAGAAATAAGACAGAAGACATGTTTGCTTGTTTCTTTCTCTCCGTTTCCCCTCAAAGTTATTTTACTGACATCAGTTCTAAACAGTCCACCAAACAGAAAAACATCCATCCCTTTGGTTTTCTACAGGTTTAATGTTTTAAACACCCTAAAGATGGAGTCCTGGTTTTCTTATGCTGGAGGAACTGCTGGTTCTATGAAGGTCCAGATTGTTCAACATTCCAGGCCAGTGATGTGTGATCCAGATATGCTTCCTGAGCCACATTAAGACAGAAGCGGTAAACCCTCAGGCTTTATCTAACCAGACAAGCAGCTGAGTTCTGAATCCAACTTGACCCAAAGTTAAAAGATCAGTTTTAGCTTGATAAGGCTCAGGTCCATCAGCACCAATCTGTGCTGTCTTGTTTATTCCTCATCAGACTCCAGGTATCAGTCTCGGTTGAACTAAAAGAGACTTAAAATGTACATTGTTTTTTGTAGCCCTTCCCTTTCCACCTTTCCCAGTCAGTGTGGGTCTCAGGAGTGAGTCCAGCTGACTGGAACCCAGTGAGTCTCCGTCTCCACTTGCTTCAGCGCCAACTGCAGCTCCTTGAACGCCGTCGTGAGGTCATCGTTCACTATGACCTTCTCAAACAGATGACCGTAATGACTCTCCATCACCTCAGCAGAGTTCAACATCTCCTTAAAGTCCTCCTCCTGCAGGGTCCAGAACACAGAGGGAGAAAGAAACAGGAAGTTAAATTATCTTTACGAAGACTGCCTTAAAAGTTTCAATATCTGCAGCAATGAAGTGAGGTCATGCTTGGTTCCCTGCCAAACATTTTTAAAGAAACCTCATAACTAAAGAATAATTAAGATTTCTATGTTAAGACAGTGTGAAATAGATCAAAATAGAATCATCTGTGGTATATGTAACATTAATACGGACGTAATGTTTGAAACTTTGAATACTTATTTGCTTTAGTCTCTGTGACTGATTACATGTTACCAGCAGTTATTTAAGGTTGAGAAGTTCCCTAGAAAATGTACCTCCTCACTGAGCAGAAGAGTATTTAAGGAAAAAGGCAGAACAAAATGGTGCTTAATCTCATTGCAGAAGACGTGATAACAAGTAGATAGAAGAGAACCAAGGGGCAATGCCCAAGGAGGACCACAGAGCAGTTATTCTGTGAATCAGCAAGACTTGTGCCCATTGCCCAACTCTGTGAGTAACAATGTTGGGGCTGTAGTCTCTGGAAGTCTCTTGAGAGTACCACTGTGACTATGAACTAGTCAGTGCTCAACGCCTGGTCGAACCAACAAGGTCTGATATAACATTAATTATCAAAGGAGTAAGGAACTGTGTCAGTAACTTTAAAGAAGATCGTCTTGTCTTTGTATGTTTATCTGAAGGCAAACAGTGGCGAAATATTCGGCCCACTTCCCAACAGAGTTTGTGAACGTGCCACGTGCAGAAAGTTATCACATCTTTTATAGATTTTACAGCACATGGCAGAACATTGATGAGTAACAGATGTGTGGAGGTGAAAAGAACATAACCTAAAGAGAGGCTTTCCTCCAAGAAACCAGGCAGTAAAAAACAACTCTACATATAAAATGAAACAAGAAAACAGTTCTAGAGGAATTACCCACAACCATATGAAATGCAAGGCCACTGAAGTAGAGAGTACAAGTTATCCTGCTAATTAAAAGAATATATGGTCATGCACAAACTTTCCCACTAGGTGGTTCCAGCCTGCCTAAAGTGTGAGTTGATGCTGAACCATTCTGTCAGCTCAGAGGGACTAAACCTCATTTGATGGAGTCGAGAAAGACGGGAAAGTGGTGGTTAGGATACCGCCCTGGACCACGCTGCCAGTCAAAAGCGGAACCTCATTGAGAGAATTCACGGTACCAATGTGTCTGCTCCCCCATAAAATCCAAAGTTACTCCATATACCTTCCTTAGTAGTCAGTGTTAGGGCCCTGTCACACCTTGCAGATTTAGACAGTTTATGCCTGACGTTCCAGAATCTTCTAAAACGCTGGCATATACTCAACTTTCTATGTATTTTTTTCAATTTTGGGCGTATACATAGATCATTCATAAAGAGTCAAGAACTTATGTCCCACCACAGCCTCACTTATGCATAATGCACGGCAGCGTAATGCCCATGAAATGTCACAAACCAGTGTCCTGAGGAGGGCAGCATTGTGCCAGGAGGCAACCGGTCTGCATTAAAAGATTTACTTGATCGCGGTATTAACCTAATTACTGTTTACCGGCCACCAAAAAAAAGAAATTAATAAAAAAGAAAAGAAAGGTTTGCAGTCGCAGCAGATTTAGCATCATGTCTGCTAGGACGACATGACGTAGTATGTCTTTGCCCTCCCTTAGAGATAGGGTGAGGAGCTCAGTCATCCGGGGAGAACTCAGAGTAGAGCCGCTGCTCCTCCACGTGGCTTGGGCGCCTGGTCAGGATGTCTCCTGGACGTCTCCCTGGTGAGGTGTTCCGGGTACGCCCCACTCCCAGGAGGACCAAGGTGAGACCCGGGACACGCTGGAAGGACAATGTTTCTCGGCTGGCCTGGGAGCGACTTGGGATTCTCCTGGAGGAGCTGACCCAAGTGGCTGCGGAGAGAGGACGCGTCTGGGCCTCCCTACTGAAGCAGCTACCCCCGCGACTCGACCACCGGATAAGCGGAAGAAGATGGATGGGTGCCTGGGATGTTCTAATTTTTGTGATCTGCTGCATCAATTCTTGACGCCAAGTATTGATTCTTAATTCAAAAAAGGAATAAATAAAATACAAGAATGGTTGGCGACATCAGCCAAAACAAGTGGAATACAACTTCCAGTCCAGTAGATGTCGCAACTTGGATGTGTTGACGCCCGCTGCCTTGTGTCACAACCATTTCCAGCCGTGGGATACTGCAACGGGGCATTTATAAACAAAACATGGAGGTGACTGAGAAAATTTGCCCGGCTCCATCACATTTCAAGTCAGATGTTTGATGCATTTGGCTTTAAAAACAAAGAAGGTAAAAAAAAATCGATATGACGCATCATTTTGTAAAAAGGGGAAACGTCATACATTTAATGTTTTCATTTCATTGGTTTTAAGGACCACTGAGGTCATATGAACGACACTGATTATCCTTATTTTGTTATGTTAAGTTTTATATATCCTAAGCACTTTTTGTCAGTGTATCCACTCCACTAAAATAATATTTGTGTCCAGTATTTGTTTTCATGGCAACACCTCCAAAAGTTGTTTCAATAAATACAGCTATGTGTGAATTCAGTTACTTTCAATTATGTATCAATTGAAGACATTATCCAGGTCACACACAGCGAAGTCAGCCACTGGAAATGGCTGTATTTTTTTCTAAGTGTTCAGTGAAAATATTGCAATGCATCGCAATATTTCAAGTATTGCAATGCATTGTGATTCCAATCGAATCGTGACTTCTTTGGCAATATCCATCCCTACTGCTGGGTAAGAGGACAGCCAGGTCATCAGCACACCAAAATGACCAAAGTGTCACCAATCATGCATCCAGTTTTACAGAGGTTCATTTCCTTTGACAGGTCATCCATGTACAAGTTAAACAAGGCAGGTGATAGACGCCCATCCTGATGAACACCATCAAACCAAAGGTAGCAGAGATGTTATTGCCTCATTTTACATGGCATTTTCTGGTTAGAGTACGGTTGATTGATTGATCGACTTAATTGATCTCACAATGTAGAAATACCAGTAAACTAAAATTCATATAACGATAACTGGAACACCCCTCTGTTTTAATATGTCAACTTGTAGTTACAGGGCTCGATGTTAACCATTGCCCAATCGCCGGGGCAAGTAGAAGTTATTGTCGGGAGAGTACAAATTTCTATGAATGAAACGCAAAAAAATATTATTACATATTTATCACTAAAAATTACTTTAAAAATCACAGACATTCTCTGAAAACGACTCTGCAAGCGTTAGCTTACCGCCATTTTGTTGTTTTGTACACATTCTCGTGCGTGATTTGAAAAAGCAGCATGATTTTCCGCTACATGGCTGGCGTGATTTTTCTCTCCTTGGGGAGAGAATTCTGCAGAGCAGCAGCTGGATGATGAATTTAATCTATACTATAATACACGCTAGATTAAAATGATCAGTCAGGGATTAGAGGAAAATAATACCAGTATTTGCTTTCTATATGGCAGTCTTTCCGTACAGTGGTCATACATTAAAAAATGTTCATTAATTTTTTTCTCTTAGACATTAGAGTGGTGCATTTAAATGTTATAGAGCTAAACATGTTAAATTTTAACCTGTCAAGTTTTTTTAGATTTTTAACATTACAATTTATATTTTTCCAAGCGCACACAACAGTTTAAAGCAAAAAGTTTAGTTTGAAAAGAATGTGCAGGAAGGATTGAAAAGCATGTTAACACGCTAATGTAGGCTTGAGTTCATTATCTGACCAGCATGCATATACACACCAGGAACCTGGAAACTTACTGAATTCCAAAAAAGCATTTACAAAACAAACATGTTTCATTGATATATATACAAAATGAATATTAGGAACTATATTTATAAAACATTATACTGGGCAAGTAAAAATTGTTTCTGGGCAAATGAAATGTGAAAAGCCACTTTGCCCGAACGTCAACCCCTGAGTGACAATTAAGGCCATAGAGGCATCAATAAACCAAATTAACACCAATTAATTTTTTTTCTTAGATATGCTTTTGCTGCTTATTTCAGACCATAGAAATTCCCGACTTGGCTTTGAAACCCAATTGATTATCTGTTGTAGTAATAAATGCATTGAGGCAACCAAGCACGATTTTTTCTAATACTTTAGATATCAAACTAGCTAAAGCTATTGGTGTGTCGTTATTAAGGCTACCAGCCCTACTAGTTTTGTCCTTAATTACTGGCAGAAGGGTGATATTGGTTACCCTTGAGGATGAGATATCGTATTGTTCCAAACGTTTATTAACCACCATCTTCTGGAACCTCCTACAAATACAACAGCGAATACATCCCTGCCAGTGTGCTCTGGAGATGTTACCACCAAATAATGCAACTGCGATAATACGGACTACACCTTCCCTTCTAAAAATATACTAATTAAAGAATCATATAAAATTTTAATAAATGTATTGGCACTGGATTTATTGAGTAACTAGAGGGATAGTTTAGTGTCTCTACCGCCACCGAGCCTCCTGCTTCTAGAAGTGGCTGGTAAAGAACTATTTGGCGGTGAATGATCTGTTTAATTTATTTCTGTTTCTGGAACTATCTTCCACACCTATGCAGCAGAGTGTTAGTGGCAGAGTGATAACATTCCACCTGGATGTTCTGAAAATGTTGACATAGTCTGACAAAACACATGCATAGTTTTTTTTAGCTTGGAAACCATTGATTAACGTGCCCCCTTAACGTACCAGAACTAACCTTTTCTCCGGTGCATTACCAGCTGTTTCTCATGGCAGGAAGCTCGGTAACGGTATGGACATCTTTGCATCTCAGCTACAAATGGTGAACGGTTCACACAACTTCATGTCAGAAAACCTGAACTATCCTTTCAAGTTCTTTAATGGTTATAAAACAAACTTAATGCACTATTCATCAAATTATTGGGAGGTCTTTAAAGGTTTCAATATTTTATACACAACACCCTTAGGGCTTTTTAGCCAATAAAACCTTACGTGATCAAAATAAAAAGTGCTATCTGTATCTAGGTGCGACGGAAAATAGACGCCTTCAGGTTATGAGGTTGTTGGACTTGTCTGGCACATCCAAATAGATCGCATAGAAATTTCTAAGCAGGGAAAAACTCGTTACATCCAGAGATCTTAGAACCCTGATTGGTTTGAGCCATAACCCCATGTAAAGAGAGAGGGGAGGGGTTAGGCTAGAGTGTTAGAACAACAAGGCCTTAAAGCCGCTGCTTTGAAGACACAATTATACATAAAGAGGCCTGTGCAGAGCCTGTTATATCCTCCCTGAGACATGGTTCCCACTCATGAACCCTGCCACAGATTATGCCCTGAAACCTCAAGGAATTTCCATTATTCCCTCCACGGAGTACACACCAAGATGCAACCCACTAAAACAACCATCATCTTCAGAAATATCCTTCAAACAGGCAAACAGCTAAATACAGCTCTGATTTAGAGACAGGAAAAGTCTCCATTTCTGTCAGTCTGCAGTCTGTGTGCGATGGGAGATGACAGCTTGTGGAGCGGGCTGATTTTGGGCTTGGCGAACAAGCTGCACAGAGGAACCTTTGTCTACAAACATGGAAGCTCAATCAGTAGCTGGAGGTGTTTCTAAGTCCATCAGAGTATCAGTCATCAGGTGTGAAGAATAAAACCAGCTCTACCTGTGAGGAACATCATTATTGAATATTTTTAGCAGGTTCGGGGTAAATATTTCCTACTTGGGGCTCCTCTATTCATAGAGGAGTTCTGAACCTGCCCAGATCTCTCTCTGCATTGGTCCCTTTGAGGCTTTCTGCTTTTAGCCATGTGGATTCTGGCCTCCCCCAGTAGCCTCTTCTGGTTTTATTGAAACATTCAGCTTTACATTTGAGGACAGATACGGTTTTATAACTAACCACTTTGCTAAACAGAGTTATAAACAAACAGAGATGCAGATTTATGCTGGGAAACTCAAACACCAAAACAAACCTGGAGGATTCAAGCTGAGCGGAGTTTTAAACCTGTATGCACATAAACACAGGCTCCTAAAAGCTTCCAGCTCCGTTTTTAGAGACGCCTCCTTCAGCCAAAAGTTACTCCAGAATATCTCTGGTGGTTTTCTGCTTCATAATGGATTAGCTCCAGCTAAATATAAAAACTCTGTGAGAGTCAGCTGAAGCCCTGCTTGCTGTTTCTGTCCTGCTGGCGTCCGTGAATCGACTTAGTGAACAGAACCACAGAGACTTAAGTTATGTTGATAGTTGGATCAGTTCTGGTCCCGATGGCTGCTGTCCCCCAAAACAGGAAGACCTGACCATGAATCTGTGTGCTGATTGGTTTGTGACATTTTTTCATCCAACAATAAGAATCTGGGGCTGCAGGTAAAATTATATATTCTACAGCAAAAAGGCTCAACAGGATGGATAGAGATGGAAACAGAACCAGATAAGCTAATGAAGAAAAGAAGAACAAGGAAAGAGCACCATTTTACCGGAGTAAAATGAGGTGCTTTTACTCCGGTAAAAGCACCATTTTAAAAGGCTATGTAAAGCAAAGCATTACAGTAAAAAGTAATGCAGGATTCCTATGTTAATGACAGATGCTCCCTTTTAACATTTTGCTTCACCTCGTTACCTTTCCTTTTTTAATTCTTTTCCCCAAAATCCCCCAAATAATGTCTAATAAATGCATTTACTTAAACATATATAAAATGGTCTAAAAGAGTGAAAGCCTTAATTTGTGAAAGTAAACCTGTTGAGCTCCATTTTCGCACTAAGAAAAAAATTGTTGATTAATAAAAATCCGCTCTTTTTCAGATAAAAAAAGGCATAAAGGTGGAGACACTGAACACCTATGGTAACAACACAACACGGAGTGCTGCTAAAGTTTGAGGGTCTCTCAGCGTCTTGCTTTTAGCTTGAATATGAACATTTCAGTTTGTACCATATTTGCTACTTTAGGCCATTGTGCTAATGCTAAGTCTTAAACCATTCGAGAAAAACAGCTTTCAGGAAGCAATGTCTTTAGACAAATCTAGATATTTTACCCAAGGATGTTCAATAACATAGATGAGAATAACCTTCTGGAATATAAATGTTAACCCTCTCCAGGCAGATGTTGCAGATTTGCAACAGCTAAATGCCACTTAGGTAATTACTCCACATCAGAGATGGCAAAAGTACTCACTTTCCATACTTGAGTAAAAGTACAGATACTTGTGTTAAAAAATACTCTGGTAAAAGTGGAAGTACTGGTTAAAAGCACTTCTTTACTCAAGTAAAGAAGTAACAAAGTACAGGCTTGTAAATTTACTTTAAGTATAAAAGTAAAAGTAGAAACCACTTTTTCATGCCGTTGCCTACACATTTTAAATGGATGTCTGCCAATAGGACTAGATCTCCGTTGTGTTCATTTTTCAATCATCACCGTGCGTCCATGCTACTATGCTAGCATACACGCCACCAAGCTGCAATGATTTACTTGCGCGAATGAATACCGCCCGAATCTGTGGAGATTCATCTCTTGTAGTGAATGCGTCAAATGCAGCGTAGATTCCCATCCAATTAGATTGAATTTGGTATTGATGGCGTGAAAAGTAATGAGTCAATTTTTTTAAATGTAAGGAGTAGAAAGTACAGATATTTGTGTAAAATGTAAGGAGTAGAAGTAAAAAGTTGCCATAAAGATAAGTAGTAAAGTAAAGTAAAAAATATCAGGAAAAATCTACTTGAGTACAGTAGCAAAGTATTTGTACTCTCGTTACTTAAAGCTCTCTACTCCACATCCATAGTTTAAGAGCTTTTGTTACTCAGAAGTACAACAGAGGACAAAGTAACTCTCCAGAGGTTGTGGGTCTCTCACCGTGAAAGGTCTGGCAGATCCTTTGTCATCCTTGCCTGGGAGAAATTTGGCGTTCTTTCTCGTTTCCCTCAGTCTTTCAATTGGGGGAGGTTTCACAAACACAACGAAGGGTTTGAATTCAGCTGTTCGCAGCAACTTTATTGTCTAGAACAACAAATAAAAAACAAGAAAGAGAATAATGAAGTTTGAACTAGTCTAGTTGGTTTTTCAACTTTTCCAGATCCACTGTACAAACTGGAAACATTTCAGGAAAAGTGCAGAGAAGGAGATCTTATGACATAATCAGAGGGGTTGAAATGCATGGAGGTGAAGGTGTCAGGATGTTGGGGGACATCTGGATGCAGCAGAGAGCTTAGTGTTACTCACATGAGGCTGGACATCCATTAGACAGACTTTGTTCTTGGAGAGGACGGAGCGGACAGAGTCCAGACTTGTTCCGTAATAATTCCCATTGTACACACCGTACTCCACCAGCCTGAGGAGGGAGAGAGAAATAAGAATTTTATACTCAGATTTTAAAAGCTGTTTGTGTCTCTAACTAACATCCCAGTTCGGGGAAATTGCTGTAAAAGCTGAAAGCTTGGAGCATCTATGGGGTTTATTGTAGTAGGGTAGAAATACGACTTAGATCATTGGACATAATAGCTGAAGCTGAACACACGTTGTTGTGGCCTGTTTTTTCAGAGCTGAGAGCGTAGTTTCTGCTGCTGCAATGAGCCAGAACAAAAACAAGTTCATCTCCTCTCCTTCACTGAGCCGCCTGTAATTTTTACAGTGGACATTTCCACTCGTCCAGCCCACATCACAGCTCTGTCACTCATCCCTCCGACTCGGTGAAAAACATTGCATGCCTTGACCTCCACCGCAACATGTCCTAAATATAACACCTCCCCCAACAGCGCCACCACCCTGTCCTCCTGCTCTCAGCATGCTGGGACTTTCTTTGCACTCTCTGTGTCAAACACTTGATCTAACTGAGTTTGTTTGTGTGCAGAAACATCCTGCGTGTCCACCCTGCAGGGTGACTTCTTCTTCTGCCCTCCAGCTCATGTGAGAGCAGCAGAAAGGCATCCATCATCCCTCTAAGCGTTACAACTTGTTTTTAATTTGTTGGCCACAAATGTGGAAGCAGACCACAGAGGCCGGTTTCAGAGAGGAGGAAGCACGGGCGGAGACCTGGGGGCGACTGTCTGGAGATCAGGGACCAGCACAGGGCCCTGCCCGGTCATCAGCTGCTCATACCGAGGTACAGCGACAGATGACAGCAGGGCGCTGCTGGCTAAACTGAGGCAACAAACACTGGAGACACCAGACTCCTGCTGTCCTTGTTGAACTCTGCTTCTAGTGGACAGGAGAGGAATCACCTCTCTGATGGGAGTTTAGGCTCTTCAATTCAATTTAGTTTTTTATATATATATCACAGTCATCCCAATGCACTTTACAGTTCACCAGATCATCCAGTCGAATTAATTCAAGGTTTCCCTATTTAGGAAAACCAGTTGACTGCATTTACTCATTGACTCGTAGGCAACCCTCTCTCACACTAAGCATGCTTGGCGACAGTGGAGAGGAAAAACTCCCTTTTAACAGGAAGAAACCTCCAGTAAAACCAGGCTCAGTGTCCTGGGGTTCCAAGGAAGACAGAAGCAGACATACATATGAAAAGAAACAGAGGTACAAAACATACATAACTGTCTACCAGCTCCACAAGCGGCCCCATCCAGCAAACACAGACAGAAAGCTCCCATGTCAGAGAATGTAAGAGAGAGCACATACAGTTAGTCATAGTCAGAGAAACAGGCCAAGCTCATATATATAAACAAAGGTGTTGATGGCAGCAGCACAGCTGATATTTCTCTCCAGGATGGAGTCACAGCCTAACAGAAACAGACCAGATGAAGCTACTATGAGAAAAAGCAGAGAGAGCAGAACGTTAGAGATTGAACTAACAGATTCTGCAGAGTGGGAGAATAGAGACAGAATGAAGCAAAATCATGAAAAGAAGTTCCTATGTCCTCCAACAGTCTAAGCCTATATCAGCATAACTATAGAGATAACTCAGGATAACCTGAGCCACTCTAACTATAAGCTTTATTAAAAAGGAAAGTCTTACGTCTACCCTTAGACCCGTAGACAGGATGTCTGCCTAACGGTCTAAAACTGGTAGTTGGTTCCACAGGAGAGGAGCCTGATAAAAGGTTAACCTAAACATCTGAGACTCACTTATTTGCAGCAGCTTTGATAACCGCTGAAGGTTAGTAAAGTCACCAAAGATGGGCTTCCAGATGAAAAAGAAATGGACGGAAAACATTTCAGACTTTTCAGAGGTTGATCTTTCCAGCTGGTTGGTTCTTTTTTTAAACTCATCAATCAATAATGATGTACAGAGTTTCTGCAGCTTCTGGAACTTAAAGTCTAATCAGTAGAAAATGGTTTAAGTTCAGCAGTGAGTTTTCTTCTTCATCATAATAAGTATTTTTCTTTGAGCCCTTCACAGGTCTACATACTTGTTGTTGTGGATGTCCGTCTCAAAGAGATGTTTGGAGATAAAGTGGTACTCCACACCATCGCTCTCCTGGTTCCTCTTGGGCCGAGTGGTATCTGAGAGAGAGAGATAGAGACAGAGAGGAGTTGAACCTGCCTGAACCTCATAATTATAGAACTTTAAGCCTGACAAGCAGTACTACAGGCGATGCCAAGCTCTATAAAAGCCCAACTTGAACGCCTCGTTGT
>JAGKQL010000010.1:497267-557783 GCA_018398635.1 Cyprinodon brontotheroides | reverse complement strand
CGATAGATAGAAACTAGACTTTACTTATGTTAAATGCAAAAACACACTTACACAGCATGTGAGCTGATGAAGAATCAGCTGAGCTAACACTGCCAGTTGTCTCAGACAACTGGCAGTGTTAGACAACATTCGGAGCAGCTTCAGAGAGACGACTGTAAGGAACTTACGTGGGATGGTGAAACCGAAGTGCTGAGGGTCAGAGATCAACAGTTTCTTCTTGAGTTCATCCAAGCCGACACCAGTGGGTCCTATACAGAACCAAACAGATACATTTTAAACAGCGCTTCTCACCAGAACCGGCAGAAAAATACCAGGCTCACATCTTCTCCTAGTTTGGGTACAGTCCTGAGCGCTGCAAGGGAAACAGTGGCCACTTGCACCCTTCCCAAGAGTTCACATAAGTTTAATACCAAGAGCCTTATAAGCAAAGTTTTTATGTAGTTTTAGCTTTTCTACAACAGGTAAGCACAAAAACATGTTAGGTAAACAGTAAAAAAAAAGAGAAAAATATGTTTTATCCTGAAATACACAGGAAGTTATTACATCACAACATTTGACTTCTGGGTTTGGCTCATGCATTCACTGGTGGTTGACAAAGGACAGTTGTGGCATCAAGTACAACTTGAAAAATTGCCAATTTTTTCATATTACCATACCGCCTCAGTAACCAAACATGCACAGTGATGCTCAGATAAGATATACGCACCATCCTTCTCAAATGTTAGTCTGCCTGCAAGATGTCATGTTATTTGTATTTGCTAAATGCTGGGGGTTTTTGTAGTCTCAAACTATATCCTGCTAAGTATAGAGTACGAAATATGTTTTTTTTCTTCCTCTGACCTATTGGGATCCCTTTCTTTTGTTTTTCTTATTATATATATTTTTTACAGTGTCCTGTCTGGCAATGTGGCAATAAGAATAATTGTCTTGATGCCAAAAAGAGCTCAACAGATTTTACTCTCTCAAGAGGAGAAGTATGGCCCTATTGTTCCACTTGTTTTATGCGTATAAATTGCTTTATTATAATTATGCAGGGAGTTTTACAGATTATATGGAGACAGCAGTGTAAATAGAACAGAATAGGAAGAACAGAAGAAGAAAAGGAAAAATAATTATAAAGGGCAGCGCCTTTTATTGCCAGTAAGTTCATGGCAGGAGTGTTACATATGCAAATCTATGGAACTTCATGTGCAGTGGTTTACATAATGAACAGTTTTAGTCATTTGCGTTTTTGAAGTTCTTTTTAATGGCGGTACTTCCTCACTATCAGTACCATACATGTGCTTGCATCAAGGCCAATGAGCTGCGGAGACCACTCCCTGATCTCGCAGAGCTTTCAAGGTTTCACTGCAGATCGGGGCCTGGAGAATCTCCTCGCTGTAAAAGGTACTTGGGAGCCGTTTCACCAAAACGCAGCGTCCAACTGAAGTATTGGCTTTGAGGGCGGGTTGAGGTGTATGACGCCTTAGCGAGAAGCGCCACAGTGTCTCAGTCTAAAGAACATGGCGGCTTCAGCCGGATGAAAACTGAAGCGGCGAAGCGTGTAGCTATCGAAAGCAAGTTTTTATCGGAATTACAGAATATTTCTTCACTGAAATATAATATCCCTTTTGGCGACATGTTGCTTATTTGCCGAGCTAACGGTGCCTTTGCAAGCAGCGCGAGTAGCCTGGCTTGTGGTTGTGTTTTCGGTCGCCGTTCTGTTTAGTTACGCCATATGCTTCGTTGATCTGATTGGTTTATTTGGTCCGTCTATCACAAACATAGGCCAATCAGCTAACCAGTATTTTCAGCCCCTTCCAAAAATTACTTCAACAGAAGGTTTCCAAATGGATATGGCGTGGAGTAAAATCCATTTGGCGGAGTCAGGTTATCATACAATGGCGTCCAGCTAGTCTAAATTCTATTTTGAATTGGAACAGCAGTCCATAATTCTTTTAAGAACCATAATAGAGGTCCTACTGTTGACCCCATGAAAGGTAAAGGCAAAGGAGCTGGGGCGACTATTTCTAACAGTGCCAGTGTTTCTCTTCTTCTCTCCCTCTGTCTAAAAACTAGAGCACCACATAATCCTTTGGTATCTTTAATAAACTTGGCAGTATGTCAGTGCTGTGCAAGGCTCAACCAGTCAGTTGGACCTTTGTAATATGTAGAGAGTGAGAAACTCTTTGATCGGGTTCCACATTCCTCACATTCAAGGTGCTCAGGACTCTACAGTCATATTAAACCCTGTTGGAGGTTAATTTTTCCATGTGAATAAGTTCAGTACACCATCCCTCTAAACAAAATGCCGATGGCTTCGGTCAGAGCTGAGGATTTGATACTAAGAGAAGTCGATGGGAAGGAGGAAAAAAAAACATATCAAGAGAATTGTTTCTCATCTTTCTTCTTCTGTTCTCTCAGTGTTACTCAACGTTTAATGTGATGGAGAGGAGAAAGGTTTAATGGAGATCCACAACCGGATAAACAGTTGCAGAGATCAAAGCTCTTTCAGTCTAAGCTCTTGTCAGCGAAACCTAAATATACAGAAACATTGACAGCCCATGCTTTCCCTCTCCTCCTTCACTTAGTAACACAGGCTTTCGAGACTAGTTGTGTGACGGCTGGAAGTGATAAAGACGGTTTCCTCAATGAGCACGGAGACTCTACAGGGAAATAAAAACATCTCTGAGGAACCAGAACTTGGGAGGTTCTGGACACTCTGTGGTTACCTTCTCAGATCAACAAGCACAAAGCGAAGCAAAGACAGCCATCAATCTTAGCTGGAGAGAAGTTTTTCACTCAGAGAAAAACAGTCTGAGGAGCTGAGCGGTCGGCTGATTTATTTAGGGAATAGAGTAAATTTGGAGTGGGTTTCAAAAATGCGGGAGGAATGCAGCGCTGCTGTTTGAACAAGGCTCAGAACAAATATTGTTGTAAGTGATGAAGGTGGCAGAGCGTGGTAATAGAGACTCTGGAAGGATCCTGTTCACAGAGGAGTAGCCAGTCCGCCTAGCAGGCCGCAAACCTGCACACAGGCTGGTTTTTCAGTCTCAGTTGGGATACGAGCATCGGAATCGCTTGATTCACCAAGTGATAACTTTGGTTACACTTTACTTTCAATTGAGACTTCGTATATAAGAATATAAAAATTAAAATATATATATATGTCTTGTTAATTTGTATACAGTGCTCAAAGAAAATACAGAAATCACTCAAATAACACATCCTAGATCTGAATAAATTAAATATTCTCATTGAGTAGTTTGTTCTGTACAAAGTTTAATATGCCGACAACAAAACCCCACAAAAAACATCAATGGAAATCCAATTTATTAACCAATGGAGGCCTGGATTTGGAGTCGCACACAAAATAAAAGTGGAAAAACACTAAAGGCTGATCCAACTTTAATGTAATGTACTTAAACAGGTCAAAATGAGGCTGAGTATTGTGTGTGCCCTCCCCTTTCCTGTATCGCCCCCGTACAACGACTGGGCATGCTCCTGATGAGGTGGCAGATGGTCTCCTGATCTACTTCCAGACCTGGAATAAAGCATCTGGCAACTACTGGACAGTCTGTGGTGCAACATAACGTTGGTGAATGGAGACATGATGTCCCAGATGTGCTCAATCAGCTTCAGGTCATTACATAGCTTCAATGCCTTCATCTTGCAGGACATACTGACACACTCTAGCCACATGAGGTCTAGCATTGGCCTGTATTAGGAGGAAACCACAGACAAATGCACCAGCGTATGGTCTCACAAGGATTCATTTGGCTACCTAATGACAGTCATGCTAACTCTGGTGAGCACATGGAGGGATGTGCCCCTATCCCGCACCATTACTGACCTACTGCCAAACCAGTCATGCTGAAGGATGTTGCAGGCAGTAGGTCGCTCTCCAGTGTTTCCAGACTCTGTCATGTCTGTCACATGTCCGCAGTGTGAACCTGCTTTCATCTGTGAAGAGCACTGGGCAACAGTGGCAAATTTGCCAATCCTGTTGTTCTCTGGCAAATACAAAGCGCCCTGCACAGTGTTTTCTCATAAGCACAACACAAATCTGTGGACAACGGGGCCCCAAAAAACCTTATTGAGTTAGTTTCTAACATTTGTGTAGATACATGCACATTCGTGGCCTGTGGGAGGTCTTTTGCAGGGCTCTGACAGTGCCCCTCCTGTTCCTCCTTGCACAAATGCCGTGGTAGCGGTCCTTGCGGCACTACCTGAGCCTGAGTTTGGGGGTTGTAGAATATGTCACATGCTACCATGAGTGTGAGAGTACAGCCAACATTCAAAAGGGCCAAAAACATCAACCAGAAAGGTTAGGTACTGAGAAGTGGTCTGCAGTCTCCGCCTGCAGAATTATTCATTTATTGAGTGTCTTGCTAATTGTCAATGATTTCAAACTGTTGTCTATTCCATTTGCACAACAGCATGTGAAACTTATTGTTAGTATTCCTTCCTAAGTGGGCAGTTTTTCAAAGAAGTGTGATTTACGTTAAGTTATATTGTGTTGTTTACATATTCAATTGATTTTTTTTTAGCAATGTATATACATGCTTTTAAAAAAAGAGAAAGACATTGTTGGTTTGTTGCAAATATGCATGGTAAGCAAGAGTTAATCAGATTGACAGGGTGGGGAAATAAACGGAATCTGTGCTGGGGGGTTTTCTAGTTATAATGCTCACTGCTAGCTAAAGGTAAAGTCTAAACATTTTGTGTGCAGGATGTGTGGGATCTGCACAGACTCTGACAACTGACTCTGGACTAGTATGCATCCTGGATGGATTGAAGGCCAGTCCTAATGCTCTTCTCTTGAAAAGTGCTTATTTGTAGTTGATTGGTCAGCCAAAAAACATAGAATAATATCATTGAAGAATAGTAGCAGCAGCTCCTTTTAAAACATATTTTTTCTTTTGAGCCTTCATCCAAACATTGTCGATGTGTGAGAACAATCTCAGATCAAGAAAAGGGGTGGAGAGAACCAGAAATGATTGAGTCACCTGAGGTTCAGTCATTTGTGTACAGATTACTTAAGTAGGGAAAGAACAGAGCTGGGGGGCGCTGGTGCTGAGCTAGTGAATCACTAACAGATGGAGGCCAGCACTCTGAGCTGGATGTGCTTCCAGTGAAGGATGTCTGGGTTGAACGTGTTGACGGCCGAGCCGACGTCCAAAAAATAGCCACAGGATTTCATTCCTGAGAGGTCAAGTTAATGAAGGTGTTATTACCCATAGTTGGCTGTATTGTCTGCCAATCTTTTTGCCTAGTGAGCAGACTGGAGAGTGAGATTTGTTGGTGTTGAAGCCTGCTTTTCAAACGTGCAGTGGAAGCTGCCATGGTACGCAGGAACAGAAGGATAAGCTGGGGAACTATAGGCAATAATATTCCCAACAGCTTACAAACAGTAGCCTGGTTAGTAGCTGATAAGCTATTATTGAGCTTTTCACTGCAGATTCTCCTGGCTAGTTTGCTATCCTTTATAATTTTGCTTTTACTGTGCTCAGTCACCACTGCTGTACGCTGCCCTCTTGTTCCTATGGACCTTTTTGTCAGTATGAAAAGTTTTTGTCTGCATTAGCGATGGTAGGTTTATATGAAAACCGTCCAAACAGTTCGGTTGACTGTCTCAGTTGGATTTCGCGTGTATTTGCGTTAGGTTCATGCGCTGGCTCCTTTTTCTCATAGGCAAAGCTGTTTACACTCAGAGCAGAAGGTGGCGGTACTCGGGCGCACCAAAAGCCAAATCCACCAGTGGTAAACAAGAAGAAGAAGCAAAGCCAGCTGTGAGCAGCGCGTAAAGCAGAAAAAATCAGTTGTTGTGGAGAATTGTGTGTGGGTATGGTGATTGGGAAAGAACAGGAGTTGGAAAACCTTGCAGCAGCACTTTATAGGTCTGCTGTATGGGGACATTTTGCATTTAGAGTGACCTACCATGACGGCAGAAAAAGCTGTGGGATAAAAGTGCAACAGTGTGCAAGCATTGTACAACCGCACGTTTTGTTTAAGCAACACAGCCAACACTTGACCAACATGTCATGCTAACCCCAGGGAAATCCCTCATACTCCGCCATGCGCCCGCCTCTACGCACTCCAGACCGCCTGCACAAAGCAAAGCCTACCAGCCTCTCACTCTGTATTCGTCCGCTCCGCTCTGAGTTCGCGGGAATCGTGGGGGCATGCGCCAGATGAATAATTCAAAGCAGCAAAACATGAGGAAATGATCCATGGTTTCAGCGGATCATTAAAAATAATTACAATTTATTAACTTTGGATTTTTTCATTAATTTCATAAACTTTTATGTGGGGATTTCGGGGTAACAATCAACATATACCGAACCAAAAACCGTGACCACGAAACCGTGAAACGAACCAAACCGTGGATTTTGTGAACCGTTCCACCCCTGGTCTGCATACATACAGGGTTCACAAAAACTGATGTATGAAGTTACAGTTTAAGCAAGCTCTTTTGGGTCAGCAAATAAGGATTAAACAACCTTCTACTATGAAGTCAAAAGTGGCATGTGACACCTGCTTTGACTCAACAATAGATTTCTAAAAGAGCCAATGACTCTGAAGTTTTTACGTTTTTGCCTCTAGGTTGTTTTTTTTACTCTGGTGGAACACTTAATAAGTTGTCCATATTTTGAGGGTTCATTGAATATTGTGTTGTTAAAATGTCAATGAACAATGATGAAAGTCTATGTGTTTTTTTCTTTTTTGGTACTTTACATATGTTAACAGTTCAGTCAGATGTTCACATTAATCCACACTTGGAAATAACCTAACGTAATATCTTCGGAACAGCTCCAAATGACACAAAACTAATATGGGTGAGCAGAACATGATGTAATAACGTAAAATCGAGGGGCCAGTGTAAAAAAAACGATGTTCCCCTTTAAGGCTCTCAGCTCATCGTGGTCTTTAAAACATTCAGGGGAAAATTTGCCTATAATCGGGACGTCTGAGTTTAAATTTAGAACCTTCATTAGACTTTCATTCACAGAGAGTATTTAAATCAGTTGGAACAAAATGGCTTCCATCCAAACCTTTAAACTAAATGGAAAATGATTTTCTCAGGACTTAAACACACAGAGACTAAAACTGACAAATATGGAGTCCCATCTGGAAAAATGTGACTCCATATTTGTTAGCTGGTTGATAATAAAAATCCAGCGACAGAGAGGCTGAAAAGGAAAGATGGCAGGCTTCCTCCACTGCAGTGAGTGTCAAACTGTCCACAGACTGTCCTATAAACTATAGACGTTCTCTGAAAATGTTTCCATCAGGGTGAGAGGTGCTAGAGGTCCAGCATTGTCTGTGTCAGGCTGGGACACACTGGCAGCAAAATAGGCTCGCTAATTAGCACCTGGGCCTGATGAAGTCCATGCTCTGAGTACCGAGGCCTGGCCAATCAGGAAAGAGGAATAAAGGAGGGAGACGTCCTCCACCTCCTAGACTGGATGTTTAAAAAAAACAAACTCCTGAAATATCTGAGCCGAAGCAGCTGGAACAGATGTTGGAGCTTTTTCCTTGATTCATGGAAACAATAAAGAGAATCCCAGTGAAAACCTGGGGAATGTTGTTGTTCCATTTCAGTCTGAGACGTTCTTGTCATATTTGTTCTCGTCAGAAACCTAAAAAGGAAAACAAGGAGAAACCGACAGCTCCTTGATGCTCCAGTCGGTCCTGAGAGAGATTTAAACCTTCACTGCTGCTCCTGGGTCAGCTTATTGTTCCACCATTTACTGCCAACACTTGTCTTCCAACCACAAGCACAGAAAGAGAAACCACTAAATTCATTTCAGGACCTCGGCAGCTTGTTCTGAAGCTTAGCTGCAGCTGCGGCTCCAGGCCACTGGTACAGACTACATGGTCTCTGCAGCTTGAAAGGAGGGAGGTGCAGGAGGTGAAAGAATTTAACACTGCTAGTCCCAGGAATCCCTGAAAGCCCCCTCCTCTCTTCAGGTTTGTGTATTCAACCCACCAAGCTAACTGTCAGTTCTGTAATGCAAACAACCTCTGATGTAACCAACATCCTGTACATGAGATTCAGGAAAGGCTGAAGCAAACAGTATCAAAAAAAACAAAAGCATGTACCAAGCATTTTCCCAGCCCTCATTACCTGAAACCATCTTACTTTTTTTGCAGTAATATTGTCATGATCCGGCCTGTTTGCTCTCCCTTACTTAGTCATTCCTTTCACCTGTCGCTTTTCCTCCCCTGCCTCAATTATAATGTATTCCTCTCACCTGTTTCCTTTGGTTTATATTCAGTTCAGCCCTAGCATTCAGTGCCAGATCATTACTTGTCTTTCTGTTAGTCTGTCTGTTCAGTTTGGTGGAAAAGAGGGTTTTTGTGTTTGTCTCGCCTCCTGATCGCCCACTGTTTACTCCCCCGCTGAGTCCTCTGGGTTTTTGGCTCTATATGTGGGAGGTTCAGTTTTTATCTTCAGTAGTTCTGGCTCCAAGGAAGGAGAAGATCAGTTTAAAGTCCTGCATCAAGATTCTGGTTCCACGTCCTGTCTCGGACTACCAGCTCTTCCACTGAGCCTCGCTCATCTGCACCTGATCCTGTCTGCCGCCTGCACGTGACCACCTGGTCACGCTTTCGACCCCTGTCAGACCCCCAGAACCCTCCTGGGGAGCTCAGTGAATGCTTGGAAGTCTGGATCCTGCCACCTGTTTCTGTTCCTGCCTGATCTGGATCCTGTTCCTGTCTGTTCTGGATCCTTGACCAGGATCGGCTTCCAGCATGTCCTCTGGAACTGCAGCTTTGGGGACATTCTTGGACTGGACTGTTAAACCAGGTAAGTGACCAACTTAGATAATCATCTTCACCTGTCGGGATGATCGTTTGGTCACTTACCTGTGTTTCTCCTGCAGAGTGTGTCTGTGATTGGGCGGTGCCCCTGGCTCCCCATCCTGCAGTGTCCCCAGCCACAGCTCCACTTTAGTTTTTGTTTTATTTAAAAAACTTTTTGAACTTTCCTACTGACTGTCTCTCCTTGAATACTGGGTCCATCTGTCCTCGGTTCATGACAAATATGTTGATAAGTCATTCTAAATATTTTTTTTAGGTAAACCTGTTAAACATCCAGATTGCATATAGCTGAGAAAAAGTAATAGCCATGCTTTTTCAACCAGGTAAGATGGAGTCTATTTATTTGCCCAATCAGAAATGGAACAATTTCTCAGCAAGGCTACATTACAAAGCTCCCAATGTGAAAGAAACATCTACGTAGTGACAAAATGTATCTTATCATTGACTATTTCAGCTTAAATAATTACAAACACTCTCTGTCTCTCTATCATCATTTTCCATCCAAACATTGTTTCAAATTGGCTAATCTGAATGTTACTGCTTTATCCGATGACAGAAAAATCCAAAAGTATTTAAATATGTGGTTTGATTGAATAAACCAGTTAAAACAGACGTCACTTGTCAAATTGGATGCAACAAAAAAAAACCTGACCTGACCTTTTTCATGCTTTTGATTCCCAAACGTCAAGCATAGAACGAGTGACCCCAGCTAAGAAGCTCTTGGAGAAAGTCAATTGCATCCAAAATGGGACAATATACTGGGTTGACGTTCCCAGGACAGCCCCAACTGTCAAAAACCTTCAACCAAGAAGCTTAAAGCTTGCATGGCCCACCCGCCTCATTGATGAAATGAGGAGAGAACGTGTGCTCAAGAAATACACCACTGTCTGATGCGATTCAATGAATATGGTTCATTTTTTTTTTTACACCTTACAGGCTAGACAATGTTTCAAATTTGAAATAAATCACTTAAAGCTGTAATATCATTATGTATTTTTTTTTTTAGAAGCAACAGGAAATAACAGAAGTAGAAAGGTTGGCCTCCACCTATTCCTAATAAAACCTGTTTCACTGCACTGCATAATAATCCCCCTGTATTTATAGATTCACTGAGGCCTTGCATCAAAAAATACTGAACAAAATCAGTTGCAATGAGTTAAATTCAATACCTCAGCTCCAGACGTCCCCAATGCAATACCTCGGCTCCGCTGCTCCTCTCCCAAATTGTAGCTGATTACTGCGGCAATTTACGCGACAGAGGCAGCCTTGTTTTGTTTTATGACGAAATTACGAAGCAACTTCATTGAAGTTTGACCAGCTAGAAGAGTGAGGTGCGCGCCAGAGCGGCTGGGACCCGCACCACCTGGATCCTCGGCTCTTTTGGCCCTCATGTCTTTTCCGTGCGTGGGACTTAGCTTCGCCCCACTTCCTGCGCCGCCTGCGGCGTATCTGAACCCACAGCGTGCGTGTAGCACGAACCCGCGCGCTTCAATAATGAGCATAAATCAAAAATGTCTGTCCGGCTCACTGCAACACACCAACGAGAAGAGTATAACATGGGCGAGGTAGGAGGGCAAAACAGGTTTAGCGCCACCGCTTACGCATTGGGAGGAGAATTACGCCCAGGAGCAAATGGATGAAATAGGAGGAAAAAAAAAATGAATCGATTCTCTTCGAGGGCCGTATGATGCATCGGATCGTTGACTGTTGGATCGATGCATCGATACAAAACGATATTATTTACACCCCTGGGACCAGTGCGTCAGTTGTGAATTAATTTCATATGTGTGTAGAGTTTACTGTTTGAACAAAATTGACCATAATTTCATCACAGTTTCATCTGTTGGCCCAGCACATCATCTGGGCATATTCACAGGAAAACAAAAGTAATTTCCCTCTGCATACAAGTGCACAACAAATCCGTCTACACAACCAAATCTACCAGCAGCCGAATGTGAGGCGAGCAGTGACATCACAGGTCAAGATCAGGCTCTTTACTCACCCACTAGGACCACCAGCCTGTGTTTAGCTCCTCTCTGCCTGCAGTAGGGGGCCACCTCCTCGTACGTGGGGACATCAGCCATGTCGTATATTTGGCTCTTCTTGGACTCATACATGGACTTGTTGGTCTTCCTGTCTCTCCTGCTTAACCGGAAGCTTCTCCTGAAGCCAGCTGGAGGACAGGATTAAAGTACAGACAGAAGGGAAAACCATCATTTCCAGAGTCGCTGTTTAAAACGCTGCTAATAGCACTAAGAATTTTGTCTTGTAAAAGTTGTCACAACCAGAAAATGACTCTTTGTTAGGGTTGCAGATAATCGATGAAAGAAAAAAATTAAAGATGTTTGGCCATCGATTGAAATCTAGCTGAAATAATGATTTGTGGATGTCTATCCCTTTGAAGTGGGGAAACTTTTTAAATAATTTGATCATGTTTCAACTCAAACTTATATTTATTTGGTTAAGATTTAGTGGTAGAACAACTCAAAGTAGAAATTGAAGTTGAAAAAAAATGGTGGAGGGTCAAACCAAAATCCTTACACTTTGAGCCGCAGTGAGAGGGGCTCCTACAAAGCTTTGACTCAGGGAGAATCACAATTATTCATCCCTTTTTTCAGGGTTTTACATGTGAATATTTCTAAAATCTGAAAACAAAACATAAAATCTGTCACTAAATTAAGTCCTTTTATTCCTGGTCTCTGTCTAACTAAAATAAATGTTTGTTTTTTTTAAGATTCTGCAAGGCATAGGAGTAAAACAAAACTCAACCCAACATTATTTCCCGGATTAGTGTTTACAACTTATTTGTAAGATGACTTTGCAATAATGCAGCACTTCTGTCAGAGAGATAGCTAATATAGCACTTTTAATAACAATATAAAAAGCATTAAAACCGACTCCAAGACATAAGCTAATATTTATTAGATGAAATCTGGTTGAACTCTTCTGACTTCATTACCTTCTAATCAGTAATAAAGTCAAAGATTTGATGCAGAACGAATGAAGCAGAGTAAAATGATGGAGTGAGAGACTCTAAATAACAGCCTGCCTAATACTTTCCACAGCATCCTCAACCAGCTGTGTTGCTCTGCAGACAAACAGCTCAGAGTCCCATTTTTCTCTGCTTGTTCTTTTCCAAACAGTCCCTTAATAAGGGACGGAGCTGCAGACCAACGCTGAGTTCCAGATGAAACACGCTGTAAGTCATGGCAGCTCAGTAACGCTGCCTTTGGAGAAGCATGTGTGTTTATAAGCAGGAGTGAAGGCACGTGGCCCAGAGCTGAATATAGTGTTACGCTGTACTGAGGCAGACTTTGTTCCACTCTGGCCAAGCTGAGGCTTTCATGGTCTTTGCCGTCTCTCCTGTGGTTAATCTCCTCATTCAGCACCAGAACTCCCTCCTCCTCATCATCTGGGATTATTAGCCTCACAGTGGAAAACATCCACCGTTCATCTGCATTTCTCCTGTAAAAAGACATCAAACTGGAACTGATATCTTCAAGGTTGGCATAACCACCATAAACAATCTGAGTGGAGTGTTGGTGACATCCTGTTGAAAGGGATCAGACAGGTTCTGAAGGTTTAAACCCAAAACCTCCTCCTGATTCCTCCTTTAGCTCAATATAAACAGTCTGCTCGCTGATAAAGCTCTAAGTAAAACTAGGAAAGCTAATCATTCTGTTCACCAAGCTGCCGTCTCAGTGGTTCAGAGGAAAAGGGGTCCAGGTTTGATACAGATTGGATCCAAGCAAAGGATTAATTGATATTGGGCGAGCTAAGGATTGGCCCAATATCAATTATGGCAGCTAAGAACACTTTCAAAGCCATTAAGACCCAGTTTAATTTCTATTCAGGAAAATAACTCTTCTGTGGCTTTGGTGAGTTTTTTGAAATAGAGATTTCTCCAGACGAATCTCCACCCATCCTACTACTGTGTACCAGACAGTGATTAAATTAACTATCAGGATTGAAACTAAAAAGTAATTAAAATTATTTGGTAAAACAGAACCACAAAGAGATAAATAAGGAGACGGGTCCATTTAATCCAGTGTAAACATAAGGTGTGACTGCAGACCCTGGAGGAGATCCACACAGCTCTGTCTGGAAGCTGTCTGCAGCTCTCTGAGCCCATTTTCCAGGCTGATAATGTCTTACAGCCATGCAGGATATTTAGCAAGTGTGTAAAGAAAGCAGCCGGAGGCCTCTGCAAAATGAAGCTACAAACGACCCACTCAGTCCAACAAACTGGGAACCAGTGCAACCCAGAACCTGGAAAACAATTGTCTACAATTAGGAAACAGAGGGAAAAATACAGCCCATCTAGAAAGTATTGACAGCACCGAGCCTTTTCCACATTCCACATGGTATTAAATACAGGACTGTCTTGAGGCAAACATGGGGGAGGACACAAAAACACTTCTGCTCTATTAAATGTCCCAGTGAGCACGGTGGCTTCCATTATTGGTAAATGGAACATCTTTGGAATCTATAGAGCAGTCCAGCTTGTCATGAAACGAGGACAGATGGATGGACCAGTATTCAAGGAGACACAGTCAGTAGGAAAGTTCAAAATGTTGATTGACAAAACAAAAACTAAAGCGGAGCTGTGGCTCATGGACGCTGCTACAGGGGGCGGGTAATCAACCCAATGATCTGACATTCTGGTTTTAACGGTTCGCAGCCCAAGAATGTCCCCAAGTGCTGCAGTCCCAGAGGTCATGCTGGAAGCCAATCCTGGTCAGGGATCCAGAAGGCACAGGAACAGGATCCAGATCAGGCAGGAACATAAACAGGTGGCAGATCCAGGAATTCCAGGCATCCACAGGCTCTCCAGGAGGGTTCAGAGTCTGACTGGGACCAGAAGCATGACCTGGTGGTCACGCACAGGAGCAGACAGGATTAGGTGCAGATGAGCAGGCTCAGTGGAAGAGGGTAGCCGAGACAGGACGTGGAACCAGAACTTGATGCAGGACTTTAAACTGGTCTCCACCTTGGAGCCAGGCTTACTGGCTCCAAAAACTGAACCTCCCAAAAAAAACAGAGCCAAAAACCCAGAGGACTCAGCAGGGGAGGAACAGTGGGCGATCAGGAGACGAGACAAACACAAAAACCCTCTTTCCACTGGCTGCCAGGAACCAGAACATGAACCAAGGCAAAAACTGAACAGACAGACTAACAGAAAGACAAATAATGATCTGGCACTGAATGCTCAGGCTGAAACTGGTCATAAACCAGAGGAAACAGGGCGAGAGGGAATAAATGATGAATTGAGGCAGGGATGGAAACCGACAGGTGAAAGGGATTTCTAATTAAGGAGGAGCAAACAGCCCAGATCATGACACTTTGCTAGCAAAACTAAGTAATTCGTACTTAAAGTTGTTGCGAGGGAAGTGACTAAGAACCCCATGGTCACTACAGCAGAGCAGCACTCTATAGAGAGGGACCTTCCAGAAAGATGACCATCTCTGTCACAAGCATGGTAGAGTGGCCAAATTAAAGCCAGACTTTAAAAAAGAGGAACATGGCAGCCTATCTGGAGTTTGTCAAAAGGCAACTGAAGGACTCTCAGACCAATAGAAGCAACTTTTTTTTATTTAAAACAATGAAATGGGGTGTAAATAGGGGAAGGGGTGGCCTAGTGGTTAGAGCATTGCGCTTGGGTGCCAGAGGTTCTGAGTTCAACTGCTGCAGACCCATCCCCTGTGGGGAGAAGTGGGCTGTTATTGTGCGGCGCCCGGGAAGCAGTGTGGGGTTAAGAGTTTTGTTTAGGGAGCCAGAGTGGTAGACTGTTGTAGTGGGGTTGGAACCCACAACCTCTGGATTCCAAACGCAATGCCCTAACCCCCAGGCCGCTACTCCCCATAAGTATTTATCAAAGGTTGTAAATAGTGTATTGAGCCAAATATAAGATGAGTATTTTTTTCGTTAAAAACAATGATAAAATGCGAGGTCGCCTTATAATGGGGGTCTACCAGTGACAGTTGTCTGGAGTCGTTAGACGAACGTAACAGCAGAGGGCGCCGTTTTTTTTGTATACCCAGTGACCTCAGTGAGGCTGGGGTCATCTTTCTATCACAATAGAGAAGAAGTGAGAAGGAGGAGAGAAATGGAGAGTCGCTGCCCAGAACGTAGTGGGTCAAAAGTCAGACAAGTTTGCAATTATTAGAGGCGGTGTTATGATGCCAACTTTAAAATAATAAGCAAATAAGACTGGGAAAAATAAGATCAGCAAAAGAAAAGCTTATCAAAAGATTGCAGGACTGCAGGGTGAGAGGATGAGTGACAGCGAACGCATCAAGGCAGAGGACGTAAGATCCTCATGCAGATTTTTAAGACATTCTGCAAAGTTTAGATTTAATTTGAGTTGAAATGTCGCAAGATTTCAATTGAATGTCATGACTGTGTTTTGTTATTTTACTTTTTAATTGCACAAATTTTATTTATGAGTCTTTTTTCTTCTTGTATTGGTCCTAAAAGCTGATCCTAGAAAGAAAGGGTCGTCCTATAATCAGGGTCATCCTATATTCTGGTCAATACGGTAATCCTGTAAATTTGATTTCTTAGTTTTTATATCTGTTATAAACTTTTGTTAAAAAAAAATACTACTTTTTATCAAATTGTCATACAGTAGAATTGTGAGAGAGTGGTTAATATCATTTGGAGTAAGGATATAACATAACTAGATGTGTGGAAATACATCAGTGCTTTCCAGATGCACTATAATTGAAGATAAAGTGTCACTGACCGAGAGACCAGCATCAGGTCCTCCAGATGCCACATATCGCAATTAATAAACCACCAGTGGAAGAAACAAAAAACATCACCATTTTCCCTCCAATCACAACTCATCTCACTCAGAGAGGAGAAAAAAGTGAAGGTGAAGCAAAGAGGAATAAGCTCACAGTAAAACCACCTTTTGTGAGGCCCTGCTGTCGTGAGGGCCCCGACATCAAGGGCCCCATCTGTAGGAGTCTGTGCTGACAGCTCCTGGTTCTAACTTGGAGCTTCTCCTCAGACTGAATGGAGAAAACATCTGTAGAGTTACCCAGACCTGACAGTCAGGGATAAAGGGAGTATTATGGTCTGGGCTCAGAGCTGAGGTTTGATGCTGTAACACTTAGTTTAGCTGGTGGCACCAATGTGGGAAGCATTAGCAGCCCTTTCTGCCGGATTCTACATCCAGACTACAGGACCGGATGAAGGGATGAGGAGGAGGGATGGTAGCAGCCAGGGAGGAGTGGGATGCTTTCCATCCTGTCAGCCATTATTAGCTCAACTTGGAATAAAAGGAAGAGAAAACTTGCAGCTCATGTAATCTGAGGGGAGGCAGGAGAACTGCTGCTCTTCAGTGTTCTGGTAGGATTCTGGAGTAAGTGGTAATAGAATAACATTAAAAGTAAGCAATAGACAAGAATATATTAAACTAACCCAATCTGTTTTATTTTTACTATTTAAAAAAGTTTGTGTTGGTCCATTATCTTTATTATAAGAGTATTAACATATAATGTTTTTCTCTGGTCAATATAAACGAGCACCAAAGTTATTAATCAACTGAGTCAATCTGATATTGATAAATGTTTTCAAATAAATTATTTTACAAATGAAAATGTGATAATTTCTGTACATTTCCTCTATGTTTTTAAACATACATTTGTTTTATTTCTCAGCTCCTTAAATTTCTGTCAACAATATTAACATAACATCAACATTTTTCCATAGAAAATGAAAGAAGTAATTCTCAAAATCTTTCCAGCCAAAACTGTTTTACTACGAGTTCAGCAAATGTTCCTCCCACACAGCTGGAACTACAGACGTCTGCAGAGGTGATCATGGCTGTGGAATAAAGTGACGTTACTGCGTCCAGCATCTGTTTCCGGCTACAGCCTACGTATACGGCGTCTCATCTATAAAATATTGCATCCATACCAAAAGTGCACATATGCCAAAGGTTAAAAAATGGCATGCACCACAGAAAAAAATCTGATTTTAAAAACTCAGAGCAAGTACAAAACCAAGCAATGTTCTTTTATAAATCCCACATGCACCTTAAAATTTGCAAACAAGGCTACACCTCACTTTCAGCCCTCTACACGCCCACATTTAACCATAAATGGTCCATGCTAAGCACTGTCTCACTGCCATTGTGTAAATGGCCCAAATGATCGCTGTTATTTAATGGTTTTTAGAGGCAACTGCTGAGAATAGTTTAAAAGATGTAGAAATAGATGCGTTGGTAGGTGAGGTGAAGAGTCTGATAAATATGTTTGGTAGCCACAGTTCAGGGCTGATGAATAAAAGGCAGGATTATGAAAGGAAACATGGGTCTGATACATGAACTGAAAACTTAAATATAAGGTCCACTTGGATTTAGAATTAAAAATATGAAGAATTTTTTTTTTTTTAACCTGACTCCACCAGATGCTCTGTAAGTAAAGGTGCATTTGAGAAAATTAGTTTTCGCCCTAGAAATCACAAATCGTCCTTCAGCTGCATGTCTCGTGGCATAACCACGAGAGTCCAAATTATTTTAAAATTGAATAAACACAAACAGTGGACTCTGGAGTTTTAAGATTTTTTATGTTGAGAATAATAGCGAAGCCAGTGCCCGGCTGTCGGGTACCCGTAGCCAGCTTAGATTTGAATGCATGGTATTTATACTGGTCCTGTAAGAACAATTTAATGCTACACGGGCAGCTTTATTCTGCATTATTTGACGTTTCTCTACATCTTTTCTTTTTGCATTTGACCATATTGTTTGACAGTAGTCAAGTTGTGAAATTATTAGTGTTCTTACTATGAGCTTAGTCAAATCAACTGGCAAAAATTTGCTACATCTTCTCAATATAGCTAAAGTTTCACATGAGGTTAGATTAATTGTCTGAGAGGAAACTTGTGATGCTATCTGGCTTCAATTCTCTACATACTAACCTGATTCCACCAGATGGATTTGCTGCGATATCCATCTGGAAACCTTCCGCTGAAGTGGTAATTTTTTGGGAAGGGGCTTGGGGTAATACTTGTTAGGCTGATTGGCCTTATGTTGGTGATAGACGGGCCAAATAAACCAATCAGATCAATCTAAGCATATGACGCACTAACAGAGCTTAATTTTACAAAAACACAACCACAAGCCAATTGATAGATCAAACTCTTGCCGAAACCAGTCGAGAAGAGCAAAACATCTTTCCTCTGAGAAAAGCCTCCAGAGCAGTGTTTTGCTCTTCTTTCAGTGAAGAAATACTTTGTAAAATTCGATAAAACTTGCTCGATATACACGCTTAACGCATAGTTTCATCGGCCTGCAGCTTGCCATGTTCTTTAGACTGAACTGTCGGCGCTTTCTGGCTAAGGCCACACCTCAACCTGCCTCAAAAGCTGGAACGCTGATTGGACGTTCGTTTGGTGAACGGCTCCAAATTTTCTTCAACGAGAGTCTCCAGACTGATCTTGCGAGTGAAACCTTGAAAGCTCGCGCGAGATCAGGCTGGTCTCACGAGGCTACACCATCTGTGTCGCCATTTTATCTTGCCTCATAAATGTGCGTACCCTGCAGAAATGGGTCAGAGTTGGTGCAAGGGACCACACCTCACAGGAAGGTATTTTCTTGGGAATCGCAACTTTTGTGTATAAGATGGAGTAAGCAAGTTTCAGGCCCTGTATACAAGCTTTAAATAAATACAAACCTCTGATCTGGTACTACTCACTGAGACCTTCTGACCAAGCAAGTTTTAGCTAGTTTGGTTCCAAGTGATGCTTCCTCCCTTTAATAAGTCTCTCCAGCAGTCATTCCAGTGTTTAAACTGGGTTATCTGGGGGGGAAAGGCTGTTGGATATCCTTTCACACATAAAGCATTAGGGAAATGGTTTCCAACCTGACTCTATAGGCTTACGTGGTGAAATAATGCTCAAGGTTTTTGTTTGCCTGGTAAAAGTCCATTTGTGTCACAAGGAATTAATGTTTCCATTCCATCTTATTCAATAACCCTATGGGCTTATAGACGTCTCATTTCAGACGGATACTCTTTGACCCTAATGGAGGCAAAAAATAATTGAAGCCAAATGAAAAAAACTATGACTAAAATCTGAGGACAACTGCTCGCCTGCCACCTTCCACCACTTCCTTTATGTCCCCTTACAACCCCAGTAGCATTGCAAAAACATCTGTAGCTTCTAGAGTTTCAGCCTTTTAAGAAGGGGCCAACTTTAAATCACACAACCACATCCAACAGGCTGAAAAGCCATGAAGCTGTACTCACAAAGAGGACATGTTATTATAACTTTTTCATTTTTTTTTTCTTCTCTTGAGGTTTTCTCATTTCATGCAAGTTTCACTAAGAGCAGCTGGGATCAAGAAATGCAAACCGACTACAGTACTGAATGTTTGGCACCTAGAGAGGAAGAAGAGACGATGAGATCACTGGGCTCATGTGAAGACAGGAGTTAACAGAATGGATCTCAAAATAGGAGAAAGAAGGAAAATTAACTGACCTGTGAGACATGGCTGAGACAAAGAAAGTGACCCTTATTAACATTAGAGGATATGATCCAAATATAACAATAAAACATGCATGGAATTCATTGTACGATGAAACGTCAAAAATAATGCAGTGAAAAGAGATGAAACTGAAATCTCCCAACTTTTAATCTTACTTTTGATATTAAAATCTTTAAAAAAAGAAAGAAAAACCCTGACCTCTGACATAGTAAGGCTTTTACCCACGAAATAAGAATAGGATGAATTTGTCTTTTATTCCACTGATTGTTCCCAAAATGTGAGAATGTTGTTCCCAACAAAAAATAAAAAATTTTATTAAATGAATGCTGTAAGCATTCGACAGTTTCACTCTTTCATGTTTCTGAATGTGGTTCTGCATACTTTATGTTGTTTCTTTCATATAACTATCCAAATATTCGACACATTCAGGACATTACATCTAAGCTTCTTGGTATTGCTAATTTTTATATTCCTTTCAGGGCTCGATGTTAACTTGCCGTACAGCCCGATGCGCCCGGAGGCAAGTAGTTTTTATTGGAAAGGGGAGAGTACAAATTTCATCGCATTTGCCCGCCGGGCAAGTGCAATGATCGCAAAAAAATATATTTATCACTCAAAATTACTTTAAAATCACCCCGACATTTGCTGTAAACGACCCACAAGCTTGCCGGCGCCATTTTTGTTGTTTTGTACACGCTCGTCGCGTGATTTGAAAAAGCAGCGTGATTTTTGCTAGATGGCGTGATTCAGTAGCCTGGGTGCCAGTCAGAAGTCCCTACTTCCCCACAAGGTTTTGAGTTCGAAGTTCGGTCTGGCTCTGCTCCCATAGTAGCGCCGAGTATGACGCCCACTGTCAGGCGATCCAATCAAATTGTCAGGGGCGGGCTTTACATGATGATGGACAGATGATCAAGAATAACGTAATCAACCACGTGACCAAAGCGCGCTTAGGGTGACAACAATAATGGCTGCCGCTGGAGAGTTTGGGTGAGTAGATTCTTGCTAATAGGTCTGTTCTAGAAGATATCGACAGCAAATTAATTTTAAAAGAGGAACAGAGAAACGCGATCAAGTCTCATCTTCTTATTCTAGGCGTGCAACTGCACGCTTTGATTTTTGTGGACAACAACTATGCCTCGCTAACATACATCACGCACTCCGTTGCTCTTATTGGTTGTAGGTCTATCCAATTGAGTGCAGAGGCATTTTTTCTGGTTCGTTCTCGAAAAACGCCCCATAATCACAGCTCTATGGAGCAGCATCAGACTCATATTCTGACTAGAATTGAGTCGGACTACGTCAGGCTAGTGATTCAGCTCTTGAGGAGAGAATTCTGCAGAGCAGCAGTTGGATGATGAATTTAATCTATACTATAATACACGCTAGATTAAAAATGATCAGTCAGGGATTAGGAAAATAATAAGAACTCTATGCGCACAGTGTAAGTATTTCTATCATATGGTAGTCTTCTGTAAAGCGATGCAGGTCACACATTAAAAAATGTTCAAAATTTTTTTCTCTTAGACATTGGAGTGGTGCATTTAAATGTTATAGAGCTAAACATGTTAAATTTGTGAGTAATAGTAGTGTAAGTTTTTAACCTGTCAAGTTTGTTTTAGATTTTTAACATTACAATTTATACTTTTCCAAGCACACAACAGTTTAAAGCAAAAGTTTAGTTTGAAAAGAATGTGCAGGAAGTTAGAAAAGCACGTTAACACCGGTAAATGTAGGCTTGAGTTCATTATCTGACGCATGCAGATACACACCAGGAACCTGGAAACTTACTAAATAAGTACAAAAACATTTAAAAAACAAACATGTTTCATTGATATATATACAAAAATGAATATTAGGAACTATATTTATCAAAGCGCTATACTGGGCAAGTAAAAATAGTTTCTGGGCAAATGAAATGGCAGAAAAATGTGAAATGTAAAATCAAAATCCTTTCATTGCCTCTCATTACCTTAAACTGTTTGGTGATTGGAATTAGTAGAATATTTTTAAAAATTCTACCAAATTCTGCAGAATCTTCTGCTTTTTTGAACTTTAACAATTTCCAAGTATTTAGAGCTCTAAACAACTTTCAAGTTTTTAAACGCTTTCACACTTTAATAGCTTCTAATATTGCTATTGACAATATGGATTTAAATCTTTTATTGTCATCACACTGTCACAAACTCTCTGCATTTAACCCATCCTCTTGGGGAGCAGTGGGCTGCCATTGTGTGGCACCCAGGGAGAAGTGTGGGATTAAGGGTCTTGCTCAGGGACCCAGAGTGGCAGCCTGTGAGAGTGGAACTCGAACTCAGAACCTCAGTATTCCAAACTATGTCCCAACTACTAGGCCACCACTCCCCCGGTTATTCTAAACATTTCAGCCGTTTTACGATGTAACTCAGTGACAAGATTTTCATGCCACTAGAGTTGCACCTTTGTATTCTTCTCACTCGCTAAATGTTCCCTCTATCCAGACAATTATACATTATAAATATACAAACATACAATTAGAAATGTACTTTTCTCTGAGTAGATATGAGATTAACAGCATTCTGTCAAATCCACCCAGACAACATAAAGTCTGAGAAAGAATGGGAGAACGAACGAAATGCAGCTTGCGAGGTCCAAATCCAGCTACCACTGTAAAACCTGTTAGGTTTATGTTTTATACATCATTTGCACTGTTACTTTGTTAGCTAGATTAGAAGAGAATAGATGGCCTTCTTTCACTGTGTGTAATGGAGGTCATCTAAATAGGACAGCCTTCTTGTCTTTTTAAGATACACAGGATATGGGCACATCTTGGAGCCGGTCTGATAGAGGAGAGCTATCTGTAACCCTGAGGCATAGAGGCAAGCTGCATATAAGTCAGTGCATTGATGGTGTGTCAGTTTCTCTGATCACAGGACAGCTAAGCATCCACCTGATGCAACACATAGACTCATGAGCTATAAGAAGCAGGAGATGACCTTGTTGGGGCTCAATCTTTGCTTTGGGGCCACGGCTGCAGCGGACGTGATTTATGAGCCCACAGCTGGCCTCAGCTCCAAGCATTTTTCTCTGTCCTGTTAACGACCTGATCTAGAATAAGCTCAGTTACTTTTTTATTCCTGTTTTTATAGTCCTTTTTTCATGGTTTTACACAGTTTGAGTTAAGAGTAGTAAGTAACTTGCTCCCAGGAAAAGAACCGTGAGGAAGCCTCCGATGCGCAACAGCCTTTTTTAGGGGACATAACTTCCTCATTTAACAAACCAGTCTAATATCAGACCAAAATAAGGAGTTCTGTTATAAGCATTTCATGTTAATTCAAAGGTGCTCTTGTTTTTTTTCTTCTCACTCCCCCCAAAAATACCTTTAATAAAGTAGGTTCAGCTTATAATATGTTGAAAGCTCATTCAGTATGAGGGTGGAAAGCAATAGAATAATTGTTGATTCTGTAAGTGGCGATTGCATACAAAGACATTTAACTTTAATTTAAGCTATGATTATGATATTATGACTGTATCCCTGAGCTACACACAGTACTGCAGCTCTCTGGTAAGGCTAGAAAGGAAAATTGTCATTAAGTCCAAATGGGCCCACATCATAAAAAACAATTATTGAAACCTACAGAAAAAAGTATGGATAACAGGCAGCCTTCCTTAACAAATATCCAGTAAGAAATATATTCAAATACTTGCTTTTATCCACAAAACCCTGATACAGCCCGCAAGAAATGCAGACCCATTTGCAAAATGTTTTATAGAGTTTTATCAACGGTACATAGAATGCATTAGGAAGAAGAAAAAGCAAGAAGAAAGATCTGATTTCTGTTGAAGACATGTGACATCAAAATACTTAGAGGATGTATGAAAGAAAAGTTAAGATTTATAGCACAGAATTAGACCTAAAGTTGTTAGAACAGAGAAACATTCATACTAGGAGAGTAGAGAGTAAAGTGGAAAACAAGATGACCATTTCTCACCTAAATGGAGTCCGCTACTATAATCAGCTTCCTCTGGTGACGAGAAGAAAAGGAAAGGAGAAGCCAAAAGAGAGGAAAAAACATCTGATTTAAAAAAGAGAAATTAAACAGGAGAGCAATAGATACCTGCCTCTTTAACAACAGTAGGAAGGTTCAGTGATGCATTTACTGGAACACACGGGGACAGTGAGAGGGAAAACGGGTAGGTTTATGTGGTTATGTTGAAAGTTTTCCTATTTTTAGAAATGTATTTTGGCTGCTATGAGACACATGGAAATTGCTCCATCTTTGCCAGATTTATTCCCTTAACTCAACTTAATTTAGTTTATTTATATAGTGCCGATTCACAATGTACTTTAGGGACAATTTTAACAAAACCATACAGTCAGATTGGTTAAAATGTTCTAAGGAAACCTAGTTGATTGGATCAATTCATAATGAACCATACATAATCTATTAATAATATGTTTTCTATAAATCTAAATCAATTATATCAAATTTTGAAGAACAGAAAACATACATATAATTTCACTATTATATTCAAATTAAACCTTAAATTAGTCCTAAATTATCCAAATTTTGCTCATTCCCATTCCTTTCTTGCCAAGTGATGCTGAAAAGCATCAAACACAAAATCTGAAATAAAATTTGTAATTTTACTCACATGTCCATTAAAATAGATCATTTGTTAAAAATATCAGTAAGCCTTTTTAATTTTCTTTTCTTTGCGCAAACTAACTCGGATACAGAAAAATTGAATGACTATCAGATAGATTTTATTCGGATTGTAATTGCATCCTTTCTTGTATATTGAACGCGTTTAGTTTACACTCTTAACCACTAAGTGGTATCAAAGCAGATCTGATGATATCAGCAATTAGCCTCGTATTGAGACCATCCTGATCTCGCAAGCTTTCAAGATTTCACTCGCTAATCAGGTCTGGAGACTCTCCGTTTAAAGAAAATTTGGAGCGTTCACCAAACGAACGTCCCAATCAGCGTTGGCTTTGAGCGGGTTGAGGTGTGGACGCATACGCGAGGAAGCTCGACAGTTCAGTCTAAAGAACATGGCGGCTTCAGCCGATGAAAACTAGCGTTAGCGTGGCTATCGAGCAAAGTTTTATCTATGGAGATTACAGCGGTTTTCTTCACTGAAAAGAGCAAAAACACCGCTCTGGAGGCTTTTCTCGGGGAAAGATGTTTTTGCTTCTCTCGACTGGTTTCGAGCTAAATAGATAGCCTGTAAACATGTGGCTGTGCTTTTAGATTTGCCTATTAGTACGACGCGTCATATGCATATGCGTTGATCTGATTGGTTTATTTGGCCCGTCTATCACCAACATATAGGCCAATCAGCTAACCAGTATTTTCGCCTTCCCAAAATTACTTCAGCGGAAGGTTTCCAGATGGATATGCGGAACAAATCCATCTGGCGGGGGTCAAGAATTAATCGCTTAATAGCTGCATATGTACCAACCAACATTTGTTATACATCAACCATGTTGACTGTATTTAGACTTGGAGAGTTTTGAAACTGATTAGTGTCACGCTTTCATAAGGGGCTAACATTCAATAATCTATCATCAGCAATAAATAAAGCATATACTTCCTTTTTGCTGTTGTGCGCAAACTGATATGTATAACAATGATCATTCACAAATGTGGAAAATCTAGCACCATTAAAATCTGGAAAAGCTAGAACCATTAGGTACAACGTCACAGTTCTCATTATGACGGATTAAAAACAAAAGGAATGACAAGAAAACAAAAAAGGACAGAAAGGTGAGAGGTTGACCTTACATTAAACACAAAACTTAGAAAGAG
Organism: Cyprinodon brontotheroides; assembly: GCA_018398635.1. Lineage (NCBI taxonomy): Eukaryota > Metazoa > Chordata > Actinopteri > Cyprinodontiformes > Cyprinodontidae > Cyprinodon > Cyprinodon brontotheroides. The sequence goes on along the minus strand of JAGKQL010000010.1, from coordinate 532,688 downwards.
GTAGAAACCATGGATGGTTCAAATGCTGGTATTCAGAATTGCAATGAGTAAGGAATAAGATGGAGATGTCAAAGCTGCAGTACCTTCAATTTCAGTAGCTATGAGTGCCAAAAAAAGCAAGGAATGGATGTTAGTTTATTTAAAATATCTTATTTTGAGCAATGAGGTAAGAAAAAGAGAAGAAACATACCTAACTCTATCTCCACATCATCTTTCAGAGAGAAAAGACAAAACAGACAGAATAAATAAATCTGAATCCTTTAGAGGAGTAAAAAACTTAGTCCATATAAGTTAGGTCGGGGTTCTAAGGAAATGCAGCTCCACGGTTGTTTACCACCATTTTCTTATAAACACACCACCAACAGACAAAGTACCAGCAAAAGATTTGATGTTCTTTTGCTTTGAAAACCTCCATAAGTTTTATGGAGATTTTCAAAACCACATTCATTCTCCAGGATTGTTCACACACAAAGAATTGGAATTTAACCATTTGGCTCCAATTTAAGATGTTTTAGGGTAATAAGTATAAACATTACATTTTTTTGGTGATGTGATTTAGTGCAAATATACGTGGCTTTAATCTGAGCACTCAGACTGTTAAGCATTCATCGGGGATAGTCTACAAAGGTAAAGACTAGGATGAAGCAGTTTTATAAAACCGCCCAACCGACCGTCTCGTTCCGTTCAGCGTCTTGGCGTTTTTGGCGCTTCGCTCCAGTTTTTCTCACAGGCAAAGCGCTACACTCCAGAGCAGAAGGTGGCGTTACTTGCGACCAAAGCCAACCACCAGTAGTAAACAAGAAAAAGAAGCGAATTAGCGTAGCCGGGTGTAGCAGAAAAAATCAGTTGTTGTGGAGAATTGTGTGGGTATGGCGAAAGTGGGAAAGAACAGGAGTTGGGAGACGCCAGCAGCACTTTATAGGTCTGCTGTATGGGACCACTTGCATTTAGAGTGACCTACGATGACGGCGGAAAGAAAGTTGTGGATAAAAGTGCAACAGTGTGCAACACGCTTTGTTTATGCTAACAGCAACACGACCAACCAACATGCCAGGCTAACAATCAACATATATATATCTAACCAAACCGAAAACCGTGACCACGGTAAACCGCGGAACCTAACTGAACCGTGGATTTTGTGAACCAAGAACCGTTCCACCCCTAGTAGAGACTGTCTCTAAATATCTCCTTTATGGATCTCGATTGCTGAAGGAGAGTTGGAGCAGGCAAAAAATGTCTGTGGCATTGTCACGGTGGTTTGTTCTGGCTGTCTACTGGTGCAAAGTGGGAAATTAGCGAACATGAACTACTATGGTTTAGTTGTGAAGGACTTGACTGGCAACATTGGTGTAGGTACCAGATCTGCTTGGGGCCCGGCCCTTTCTTATGGTGTCATCATATGGCAATGCCACACGGAAAAACTGTTTTGCTCCAGTTTCTTAAGAATCAGATCTCCTCTGGCGTCTCAACATATTATTTCCCATTTTTGCTATTATTTCACCTGTCCTTTGCGATCTAAAGTAACTGAAAGTAGAAGACAATTTTCAGTCTTGAAGTCAAATACTGAGTTCTAAGACAAACTGAGCCCTGGCACTTAACAATGTGCAAAAAAAGAATCAGTGCTAAGATCTTAAGATCTGAGAACAGGGGAGCATAAATGAAACATCTTAAAAAATGACTTTTGTTGAGATTTTAGATAAAGAAAACCAGTTATTCTACTGAATGGTTGTTGTTGACAGAAAGTTCAAAAGAGTGTAACTTAATATGGCTAATTGACCGGGCTAGCAGTGCTACCCAGCTCTTCCCCTTTATAGCATGTTCCTGCAATTACTTTGTTCAACATAAACATATTCTTTCTGTTTTGTTATCCATCAGGTAAAACTTAGACAAATTAACACTACAGATGCTCACGACTTAGCACACAGAGACTGCATTACGTTATCGTCTCGGCAACCATGTTTTACGTCCTGTGGCAACGTTCAGCCAATCATATATCGCAATGTCACTGGCATGCAAAGGCGCAAGCAGATCTGGTAACTACAAACCTATTTCAAACACACCACAGGCAGCTAATCCACACTTTTCACAGCCTATTAAAATCTGTTGTGATCAATTAGTTGAACCATCAACTTAATTTGCTTTTTGGACAGAAAAGATAGAACAGTTAACTTTCATCAGGACTAAGGCTGCTGGACAAGGAACGAAGAGGAATGGTGGTGGTGAAACATTTACACACTGAATCCCTTCACCTCCATTATCTTATACTACTTATTAACTAATGAAAATGTTTTTGGAGTTAAAGCTAATGTTAAATGCACAAATCTCTCATATATGTTGGACAAAATTTTCAAAATTGAATAAATTCATGAATACAGGCAAGAGCAGATTATAAACTTACAGTGGTAGCAGTTGCTGATATAAAGCTCATGGTTAGATGGGCAACATGGAAAATAGCAAAAACTCTCCTATTTAGAAGTTATTACATAAACCGAGTTTGTATTGGTGTATTTAACATTCAGCATTACTTCCCTTAAATGGAGGAGAATGTTTTCACATTGACATGAAGCAAAGAAATCCTAAGAACGCTGGAAGACCTTTAGGTAATATTGATTATCAACACTTTCGCAATAAATATTCTTAATAATTTGGAGATATAGAATGCCATCACCTGATAACAGCTTTCTATACATGTATAGCCATTATTTGGGTATATATGTATATAATTTGACAGAACGTTTTCAGTTCAAGTAAGTTTAAAAAAAGTTTTAAAGAGGAGATAAGGGACTCCGGTGGACTAGCTGCTAGCCTTCCAGCGCTCTAAAGATTTCCTAACTTTTATTAAAACTCATTATAACATGATGTATGATAAACACACTGCAAAAAATGATCTAAAAATAGAAACATTTTCTAAAAATTAGCCTATTTGCCCATAAGTTAAGCAGGTAAATAAGATAATCTGCCAATTGAAAGACTTAAAATAAGATAACTTAATATTCAGCTGAAAAAATGATAATATAGTTGATGTTTTTCTCTTAATTTAAATGTAAACTAATTATTTAATTGGCAAAGAAAAGGAGAATACATTATTTCCAAAAAAAAAATTAATTATTGATTTATTTTTTGCAGTGTAAGATTAGTGGATCTATCACTGAACACTTCCCTTATTATCCCTTTGAAGTTAAAAATATTTATTATTTAACACATTTGATTCAAATCCAGGTATTATATCTAATTTATACCATCTAAATTACCCTAAGCTTACAACTAACATGGTTACGAATAATAATCTACATTATTTCCCACTGCTGTTAAATAAAGAAACTACAATTTTTTTTAAATCTACATCTAACTAATCTATTGTGCTAAAAAGCATGTGACTAAGCCATTACCTAGAGAGACAAAATCTGTGGAACATGCCTGTGGAGCGTCCACTATGGCTTGATAGGGAGGAAAAACGTTTAATTTCAGGTGCATCAGAAATCAAGAAAACATTAACACAGTCATTAAGTCTATAAAAAATAGTACTATGAAGCAGAAAACAATGTTAATTCAAACATTAATAAATAATTCAATAAAGACAGATGAACCATAAAGAGAAATAACTAGAATTTAAAGAATTATTTATGCTATAATCAAAATGTGTATTGAATTGTCAGGAAATAAATTAATTAACTATACTTTGGAAGAATGCTATTACCAGTGGCTCTCTGGAACAGGGGAGGCTCAATACATCCAATATTCCATTTAAAAAATGTTAAAGCATCTAAAAAACTTCACTAACACAGTTAAAAATATCTATAAACTCCATAAAACACGGCAAGAGTGCAGGACAAAATGACTGACTAAATGACCCATTTTCCCCTCTCGATTCATGAGGAAAATCTCCTCCTGTCTGGCCCCCGTCAGTCAAAAATGCTGCTGTATGTTTGCCAATCAGCATCAAACTGCCAGCTTCATGACCCGCTCCTGCTCCATAGACCTCCTAAGAAGCTGAGCCTCACTGGAAGTGACTTATTTTGGCGTGTTATCCAATCACGGCTCTACTTTATCCTCAATAGACAGAGGCTCAAACCTCAGTAGAGTCTCATAGAGACTCACCTGCAGTGTCCTCTTGCTACATAGAGGATGGGGATTTAGTCGGGTTCATAAAATGTAGGTTTTTGCTTAAGAAGAACTGAAATACACACAATCTATAAAAGGGCTACAATTATTTCTGCAGAAAGCGAGAGACAGTTGGAAACTCCCCAGACTCAAACACATTGTCTCCCCCTGGACCTCCTCCGCTTTTACATTAACAGAACATGACTACATGGTTATAAACAGAGTATTGCCTTCTGAGCTTAGAACAATTGATCAGCTCATAAAGACAGGATGCTCCATCAGAATGACAGCAGCAGGAATGGTCTCCTGACTGAATCAAGAGACAGGAGTGGAGCATCCTCTGCAAAAAATGTTTTATAAGCACACATTAATTTATATAATCATCATTGAATAAAACTTACAACATTATCACGAGTCTGAGAGTGGAATAAACAGCTGATTAATGTGGAACATACTAATAAAATAAGGTGTATTTTAGTAATTTAATGCAGTTTAAAGACTACATGTATGAAGTTTGGCGAGGCAAATTTGAACAATAATTTTAAAAAATGTACACGGTTCGGCCTCAATTCAATAAGAAATCAGTGCTGGCTCATGAAAAAAACTGCAGAACTATGATTATTTTCCAGATGCACTACATAAATTAAAAAGCCTAAACCATCTTATTTATATCAATTTCAAATAAAGAACAATCAAAAAGATGATATATACCCTTTACTGATAGACGTGAATGCTGGCTTTACTGCAGTGAAAGATAAGCTAACTTGATCAAGATGTATGCTCTGTAAACAGTTGATCACTGCAGCCCTCGCCAACACCAATATTGTTCCAGCTGACGGAGCTCCATGGTTGGAGAGAAAGAGGAAAAGACCCCCTCTTCAATCACCACCTCTGTCCTCTGTTTAGTAACTACACTCTCCAAGGTTTCCAATAACTAGCTTGTAGTTTATGGCCCCGGGGCCATGTTGGGACGGCCTGAACGGGGCCCAGAGCCAAGGTTTATCTCCTTCCATCTCTGTAGATTCAGGCCCACCTCTGCTGCTGAATGTGGTCCTTTGATGGCTCCTCTCACCATCTACTGCTGCTCTGTAGATCCTTCTGCTTTTTCTCTCCACAGTCTTTAATTTATTTTTCTGACTCAGTTTTAGTTCTCAGCTCTTTGTTCAAAACTCTGAGGATTTTCTACAGATTTGTTTAAAAAGAACTGAGCACAAACATAAAGACTTGTTATAATTTGCTGCTGATCCATTCGAAACCACTGAAGGCCATGTCAGTCATGTCAGAGGACTTCCTTTCACTGCTGCAGCACAACTCCTGCTCACAGCATGCTGGACTGTAAGAGAAATGTTTTCCAGCAGCTCAAAGAAAAGGGTCAGAAATCCCAGAACTCCTGAGAGGAATGAGTGAGGGAGCAGCAGAGCAGCGTCTGTCTAAGAGCTTTCAGTGGGCTGTTTTTGGCCATCCAGCAGCATGTATGCCACTGTGTGGTTGAACATAAGGAGGAAATGAAAACATCCATAAATCAAAGGCAGGCTGGAAGCAGACCTAGAAGATGGATGATCCTCTTAAAATATGTTTGTCTAACTGCAACATTATACTTTATATTGTATTGTTGCAGATCCAATGTCAAATGATGTAAGCAAACTAAGACCCCCTTGACATCGACAGCATAAACTCTTAGATACCAGGGGTAAGTTTAAGTATCTTGAAGTAAATCTTGAACATCCTGATGAGCTCCGCTTTGCTGTGTTGAATGTTTTCTCCTTCTGTTCTAGACTTCAATAAAATATCCCTCATAAGTCTTATCTGAGCTTGTTAATCTGCTGTTTTAAATAAACAATGCAAAAACTCACACGTTTTCATGTGAAAATTCCTTCTTCTTCTTTTATTCAGGTTCTCAAATGACTTAAACTGCATCAATGCATGAAAAGAGGAGTAGGGAAGGTCTGGCCACGAATAACCAGGAAAACCGGAGCAGAAAACTTCCTCTGATAAAAAGGATGAAGCAGCATAACTATATGGTTGCTATAGATACACAGCTTTAAGGGTACGGTCATTTAAGAAATAACATTTTCAGACCTTTATCTTTTTTTTTTTAACCCGCCCCCTATCAAACCAGCCTAACGTTCTTGTTAGTTACCCAGAAGGTCACAAATACTCACAGGATCGCCTACTCAGGGTCCGCTGCAGTGGCTGTGTCACAGCAGGCTGCCTTAGTGCGAATCTCCTGGAAAAAATGGGATGCAAACATCCGTTATCCTGACCAGTTGGTAAATATTTAACACTCTAAGCAAATCTGCAATGACCAGAAGCCTTAATGTGTCAAATTGTCCAAACTTTACTTCTGTCTGTACTATTAGTACTCAATCACATCCCAAGGGTACACTTTTCTTGTCCACCTCAAAGATTTTGAAATGATTACAGAAAATGTTTGCTTCTTGGGCCATGGGCCAGGCATTGTGTCTGATCTTTTTTAGCGCCGCAACGCAAAATTCCGACAAAGTCAAAGATGGCTCTTACCTCTCTTGGAACTGTTTGGATGGGATCAGACCAGCCCGTGGATTAGCATCCCCTTCATGCTTTGCTTGCCACCATGTTGCATCTCCTTGGCTCATTATTTGAAGGATAGAGCCTTTCTTGAACCCCAGACCAGCCTCTTTACAAGGGATGGCATTGTCTTTGCTTGGATCATAGTCAAAGAGCGCTCGCAGAAATACCTGAACACATTTCGAACAGATGCCCTATAGTTGTTAAAGAAGAAGGGTAAAAACCAATCTACACAGGTCAGGGCATGGCAGCTGGTGCTTAAGATTATGCAAGGTAGTGACCTCTGCAGCGGTGACTAGTGAGTAGGGATGGACACCAATGTCCTGATCAAATTCTGTCGGTGTGTTGGAATAATTATGTATAAGATACTTATTGTGTGTTCTTATGATGCATAAGGTGTGACATATTACTGTTCCAGAGAGGTGTTGCACAAGCAGTATAGGTCAACTCTCAGGAAGTATTGCTCAAGCTTAACGAGACCAGGAAGTCCTCAGACCATTTGACCGCAAGACATTTAAATGCAAATTGAATTGTATTTCTTGTTTCCTATTCCTTCAGCGCAACCTCAGCTTGTGTAACTAGGGACTCCCCCTTTGACTTTAATAGTGAGGAGAAAGCTGAAGACCGGCAGAGTGGGGTAGAGATATACCTGCACGGTCTCTTCCTACTCTCCTCGCGAGTAAAAATAATTCTGACTCTGTAACTTTCTTTCCTAGACCTGACAAGGTGCTGCCAACAACTTATTCATGCAAAAGCTAAGTTACGAATAACCAGGTACTTCCTCAGAATAGTGGCATTCCTATTACTAGCTTTTACTTACTTTGCATCATAACTACTGCGGTGAGTTCATTCCACCTTGCATTTACACTCAAGATGCCAAACCCCTGAAGGCTCTCTATAAGCGAGGCTTGCTTTGGTTTTTTTGCCAGCAGCTTCTAATGTCATCAACCTCTTCTGCAGGAAATTCTCTGTTCATGATCGGCACTGGAAACAAGCCCACTCTTCCATTCTGTCTGTGTCACAATGATACCTTTAGGTACTGAAACATGGTACCATTTGACACCAACTCATTGTCTGCAGCTAGAAACATCATGACGCAGCCACATCATCATCCTTGCTTCTTCCAGGTAAATAAGCCCTATCATATAAGATGATATTAACATAGTTCCAGTTGAATACCAACACAGACTTCAGGCAGAAGGAAATAAGTACATTGTTAGTGCAAATTCCAACAATGCCCATTGATACCAGTGAGACGAGGATTGGGCCCTAACATAGACAGAACCAGTCCCTGGGGCCCACAATTTCACCCCGCCCCGGGAACTTTGAGAAAAGCAATGAATTACTCACAAAACAAGAAGTCACACAGAATACACAAAACCATAGCATTATTTAGCCAACAGTGCTACAGTTTGGATACGATAAATGACTGACCTTTGGCTCTCTGAGGGGTACGTCATCTCTCCCAGCAGGAACTACTTTAAACGTGATGGCCCCCTGTGACTGAGCCTAGATGGAAGAACCAGAGAGACTTAAGAAAGCTGCCAACCACCAAAACACAACATAAATTTATCTTTATTTATTTTCCCTTTGGTGTTTAGAAACTACCATTGCATTGAGCTGTTCAGTGAACTGTTAATGTCATTCTCCTTATCATCACCTCAACCAGATAAATCACATCCTTGTTGGATGCAGCTCTATCTTAATCCTCTATCTTCAACATATCTGATATCTATCTATACCTTCTATACTATAGCTATCTATACCTTCCATTTCTAAATTTTTTAAAGAAGTTACCATGATCCGTCTGTCCCTGACACTCATTTGTATTAAAGTAAGTCTCTCAGTTTTTTGTTACCATTTACCAAACTTTATAACTAGTCTAAATTATATCTTATACACCTTTTATTTATCTCTTACAGCTATCCTTTCATTATAATCTACGGCTGACAATTGTCTACTTTCACACAACCATGAACTGTTCTCTCTTCATCAACACTGATGATGCTTAAACTCATTCACCTTGATTATCTCTTCTCCCTACACCTTTACCATTTGAAATATCTCCTGGTTTTTAAAAAAATCTTTATTTTGACCTCGTTCTCTAGATTTTCCATTTGGATATCTTCACATCATTACTTCTCCTCGGATTGTCTTTTAACTGACGTTCGCTATAACTCACAATATCATCAACAAACATGGGATATCAAGGGAACTAAAACTGTTTTCAGGAAACAAAAACTTACAATTTCACAATTTTGGCTTAAAAGACCTTTTGTTCTTATTTCTTGAATCTAAATGTAGGTGGAAAACTAAACTACACATGCTAAACATAGGTCTTGTAAAACCAATCCCTTGCGTGAGTGTGTTTGAAACGCATTCAAGGTTTAATCTTAGAGGGCATAGAGCTTAACTGACTCTTTTGTTTTTTAAAAAATGTTTCCCTAAAAAACTTCAATTCCATAATGGAGCTCATTTCATGCCTGTGGAAATGGCGGCTTGGAGGAACTACACAGCATCAGTTTCCTCCGAGAAGACTGCAGCACAATGCACATGGTCTAAAGGCTAGAAATGGCTCAGAGAAACGACTATCAGTAGTGATACGGAGCCTTAGGAAGCTTTAAGAAAACCTTTGCTACCACAATCAAGGGAATTTTTTTGGTTTAAATTAAGTGGAAACAAAGAAAAAACCTCCAGACACATGAAAATATATGAATCATACCAGGATACGAATGATTTCTTCTGGTTTCTTGTCATCCAGAGGGATCCCGTTGACCTCCACCAGCTCATCTCCAGCATTAATTAGCCCTGACATGAAAACAGCAAGATTACATCTCTATAATCAGTCTAAGGTCTACTACTCATATCTTCGAACACAAGGGAGCTCCTGTCTGATAGAGCAGCATGTTCAGAGCCTCAGGTTGTGTACAGAACAGCAGATGAATGTTTACAGTGACGGTGATCAGTGGGATTGGAGGGGAATCATCATTTTATTGAGGACATATGTGGAAATTCGCCTTTGGCTTGATTCTGGCAGAGCTGATACACAGGCTGGACACAGTGAAGACATACAGATGGGAAACATGTGGATAAACAGCAGAGCGATGGCATCTGTGTTCCGTTTTAAAGAGTAGATTGATTTAAATTAAAGTAAAAAGATCATTCCTAAACACAGCCTTTCTCTGCTGCACGGAATGAGGAACTCTCACACCTCCAAACTGCTGATAAACAAACCTGGGTAAATAACAGAAAGGAAAAGCAAGGGGAACTGGAACTGACCACTTCTGTCGGCCGCTCCTCCTTTCATGATCCGAGCTACAATGATGGCTCCTGTATTATCGTCACGTCTTATTGTTGCTCCCTGCGGGGGAAGCAGAGAGAAGGAGTAAACAAGTTAGTGAGTTATTCTAGGTTCAACCGTGTATGCAGTCAATCTTAAATGTTCAAATTTGTTCAAAAGATTCTCTTTACCAAATAATTGTAGGGTTTTTGATTTTTTTAAAGAAGAAATTTGGACTTAAGCACGCCAGCAGTGTTTAATGTTTTTGGCAATTGGGCTTAAATCCAATAGAAAGTACTTGCAGGACACAAAACTAAGTTTAAAATTACAAATAATGAAAAACAGCTTAGAAAGCAATGTGGCAGGACAATGTTTTAGAATTTATGTAAAGACCCACCCTGTCTACTTTTAAATAAAAATGCACATGCACAACCCTGTGCCTGCACCCGAGAGGGAACACCTATTAAACGCGTGCGATGCAAACAGCAACCTTTAAACAGGGCGTGCATGAGGAAAAATGGGCTCTTTGAATCACTCATACAAGAAGATTTGCAATTTTTCCACTGTCAGACTCACCAACTGTAAGTGAAAATGGGGAAGAGCACGTAGGGCGGCCTTATGTAAACATATCACCAGAATGATTGACAATAAGGAGGAACGCTTTTTTTTGGTGATCCACTCAGAAAAAGAACATCCTCCACTATACCTTTAAGTTTTGATCGAGCTTTTAAAACCCGACTGTCCCTACCCATTGTTATCTGTCTTGGAAAAAGCCTCGTCTATCAGCTTGCTGTATTTCTCCAGGCCTATAACAGACCTATAAAGATATCTAGCATCTTGCTGCAAACTCAAAAACAACTAAAACTCCATAAGAAATACAGTCTTCTCTGTGCCTGAAGTCCAGCTGAATACTGAGGTATGTCTACTCCTCCACCACCTCCACTTAATGTCCCATGAGGGTAATAGTGTTTGAATACATTCATCTCTCTTGTTGAATTTACATTCAGGGTCAGATGATTGTTTCCACATATTGCCACAAATGGCCCACAAGCTCCCTGTACTCAGCTTCTTGTCCATCTCTGATACAACAAATGACTGCCGATACATCCGAGTATTTCTGCAGATGACAGGAGTCTTGTATTGGAAGTCAGAGGTGTACAGAGTAGAAAGGAATGGTGAGAGTATGGTTCCTCTCTGGTGATATTTGACCCTTCATTATCATAGACTCCAGTCCTTCTGTCAGGGAATCTTTGACAAGGGGATAGCTGAGGCCTTAACCTTTGCCTTCTGAAGTTTCTGACAAGGCAAATCAGGCTGAATTGTGTTAAATTCACTAGAGAAATCATGATTGCACAATTGCTGCTTGTACCAGTTAGTTCTAATGCGCGGCTGAAGCAGCTTTGCTGCTCTGGCTGCGCTTGGTGCAAAAGTGTGTCTGACGCGCGTTGGGTGGAGCTACTCTATCCTTTCTTTGCCTTGCAGCTATATTTGCTGTGATCAGTGGGAATAAAGTAGTTTTAATATGTTTAAGTGGTAAAATCCACCTGAACACTTAATCATTGAAGTCAGTTCTTCCAGATTACCTAGCCTCGCGTGAGACCATCCTGATCTCGCGAGCTTTCAAGGTTTCACTCGCTAATCAGTCTGGCTACTCTCCGTTAAAGAAAATTTGGAGCAGTTCACCAAGCGAACGTCCAATCAGCGTTGGCTTTGAGGCGGGTTGAGGTGTGACGGCCAACGAGAAGCGACAGTTCAGTCTAAAGAACATGGTGGCTTCAGCCGATGAAACTAGCGTTAAGCGTGGCTATCTCGAGTAAGTTTTATCGGAATTACAGAGTATTTCTTCACTGAAGAAGAGCAAAAACACTGCTCTGGAGGCTTTTCTCAGAGGAAAAGATGTTTTTGCTCTTCTCCCGACTGGTTTCGGCAAAAGAGTTTGATCTATCAATTGGCTTGTGGTTGTCTTTTTAGAGTAAATCGCTCTGTTAGTACGTCATATGCTTAGTTGATCTGATTGGTTTATTTGGCCGTCTATCACCAACATAGGCCAATCAGCTAACCAGTATTTTCACCCCTTCCCAAAATTACTTAAACGGAAGGTTTCCAGATGGATATCGCGGAGCAAATCCATCTGGCGGAGTCAGGTTACAGATTACCATCTTGCCTTCCAATATTATTTCTGTCGAGCCGCTCAGACCCCCACATACCAGCGGTGCGCTGCCAGTAGGAATCCCATTCAACAGCAGCCTCTGGCGGGGTCGCCTCCTTGCGGTTCACCGCGGCAGCTGGTAGGTGTTTTTCATCTAAATAATCTAAACTGCAGGAACTAGGATAATAAAAGTGAACAATTTAAACTGCAGTTTTGCAAGTCAAGTCAGAGTCTCAAGTCTTGAGAGCTCAAGTCAAGTCAAGTCTCAAGTCTTGAGAGCTCAAGTCCAAGTCAAGTCTCAAGTCTTGAGAGCTCAGTCCAAGTCAAGTCTCAAGTCTTGAAGGCCTAATAAATCAATTAATCGCACAAAAAATTCTAATCACTTGATTAATTTTAAAAAGTGCAATAATTTTTGTGCTTGCTTGTTTCTCCTTGTGTTTTCATCTCCGTCACTGAGACGGTATAGCTTAAAGGTCGCTATTATATCTATGGAATTATCATTATCTTGAACTGCTAAATGAAAAATACAATTAAAAAAAGCACACGCAAAATTTTTTTCCAGATAAATTTTGCATTTTCTTACAGTATTTCCTGACATTTGTGGTTACAACTTTTTCTAGTTTTAGCAGTAAATGTCTGCTCTTTTATTGAAAATGAGGACTGTGGAAAAAAAAACAATCACAATCCTGCCGTCCACGTACTGTTGCGTCAGTGACGTCAGTGTGTTGCACAGGGAAAAATATGGTTTATGGTTTTCTTTCATTTTAATGTTAGTTTTATGCTTTGCATGTTTGGAGAGGAAGATATGATTTGTTTTTCTTTGTATTTTCTTCTTGAGCTTTGCATGTTTTGATGTTTCTTTTTTATATGATTGTTTTCCTTTATTTTAGACTTTTGAATTTTTCCTGCATGTTGGGTTGTTTTGGTTTGTTTTTCCCTTGTGACAATCCATGCGCACTGGACTGAAGTAGTTGTCTGAGGAGGCGGAGTGCATTAATTGCGCTGCGTAATTGCTGCGCTCAGGTGTGAGCAAGGGCTGATTAAAGCCGACATAAAAGGAGTCTGAAGGAAAGGAGAAGGAGAACGGAATCTGCAGGTGACAGAGACGGACGCGCTGCTGGGGAAGATGCAGGCGGGATCCGTGCGCACTGATGGCCCAGTAAGAAGTATTAGGGCAGAGGAGGAACCTCGCCTGTAAGTAGCGCTCCCCCTCGCTTAAAGCATAAACAGGAATATATCTTCCGACGGGGTTTTGGCGCGTGGATGCTGGCGTTCTCCTTGCTTCTCTTTTTAGCTGGATCGGTCTGGAAAGGGGTGTGGCACGCCAGGGAGTGGAACAGTGCTGGAGCGCCGCAGAGTCTGTGGATCAGCCAGTGGGTGCTGCAGGCTGATCACTCGCACCAGAAGCAGCATAACAAGCGGAGCCCAACTTCCAGCCTCTGATTTTTAAGGAAAACTCTTGAATTTTAGGTTTTATCAGGAGAAGAAAAGGACTGTTTTATTATGCCACTTTTGCTGTGGCTTTTTGTATAAATAAAACACTTGAACTTGAGTGCTTCACGGTTTGGGTCTTTGAGTTTTCTTCTGTGTGCGGGTAAGGCGAGCGGCGATCAGTCAAGTTAGTAAAACAAAAAACACTTGAATAAGTGTTTTTACACTGGAATAAAATATTGTTCACAAGTCGGAAATCACGAGTCTCAGTCGAGTCTGAAGTCCTTTAAATGCAAGTCTAAGTCGAGTCTGAAGTCATTAAATATGCGACTTAAGTGCGACTCGAGTACGAGTCACAAACTCGAGAGAGTGATACAGTGACAATTGTATCTATCTGACCCTGCTAGAAGCCCGACTAATGCCTTGTAAGAAGAGTGAGGAAATCAGAAAAACAATCCAGGCTCCTGAAGTCAGCTTCACCTTCCCAGTGCTGTGATACTGGGTGCTATCATCAGCATCAAGCCATGCGTGGCCACTAACCAGGAACATTAAACACAAACGTCAACAGTTCTGCAGCGTGTTTGTGTGAGTAGAAAGTAAATATTATTCAGTAGAGTCTTAGTGAAACAACTAAACATAACGTGAGGCTCACACTGGGCAGTCATCACCTACTGGCACATGGAAACCATTTCCATATTGGTGCCTGAAAAAGCGGTACGCGTTAGAACAGCAACGTCTGTGTCTTTTTAAACATATTCATGCATGAGGGACAGCATTTGTAGGTGTGTTTTTGTGTGCATGCAAGCATGTGTCTGTGACTGAGGAAGTCGAGCCAAGTAGCCAAAGAGAAAAATGAACATACTGAATGACTGATGTTGGAGGTCATTTATATATATTTAGTATGAGATGATAGCTGGCTAACATGTGAATTAGAAATAACAAAAAACAGGGACTGAAAGTGAGCTGCGTTTGTTCAGGAAACCGTCAGCTGATTGTGTTGCTCTGAAGCTAAAAGAGATAGAGTGAGATAAACTGGATGTTTGATTACCCACTGCATAATCTATGCGCTCTCTCTGATTGGCTGATGAGAGGCCTGGTAAACAGACTGGGTCGGCACTGTGTGGCCAGTATAGTCAGTACCACAGAGTAACAGATGGACACCTTAGCCGCCGCCACAACTGTTCTGCTTTACTGTTCCTAAAGCCGGGCGTACACTGTGAGATTTTCAGTGCGATTTTCCAAAAAGGGGGTTTTCTTTAGATTAGGGATATCGGCCCCTATCGGTATCGACCTTAAAACTGAATATCGGACATCGGCCACCCACCCGATATTTAACCCGATATTTGATCAGCTTCTGAGTTTCTAAAGTCTAAAAAAAAAAAAAATACTACTTCTTCTTCTTCCTCAAAACTTATTTTTACAGACTTAAAACTTCTAAAGACGAGAGAAAAATATTGATACATTAAATATCTTCATATGCTGATATATTGCCATTTAAAACACCATATTAATCTCTTTTACTAATGAAATATTGCTATATATGTCATCGTTATGCTACGAAATCCCCCGAAAATTCACGAAATTTTGCCATATTTTTACATGTTGATATATTGACGTGCGGTATCGATCTATTTTACTAACAAAATCTCACAAAATTTGCAAAATATCACGAGAGTTTGTAACAGAACGCATGAAATTTCACAAGATTTTGACAGTAAAATAGATCGATACCGCGTTTTTAAAATCAATTTGATATCAGCATATGAAATATATTTGAGTATATTATTTTTCAAAGTGTCAGAAATGGATAAGCACCAAAACTGCTATTTTCAATGACTACTTATTTTTGTCCAGCTTAACATCGGTATCGATATCGGTATCGCTACATGAGTTTTAAAATATCGGCATATCGGATATCGCCAAAAATCCCAATATCATGCATCTCTACTTTAGATAGAAAACTTTGAACCAATCTAACTGTATGATCTGGTTGAACTGTTTCTGTAAAATGCTATATAAGTAAATGTAATCAAATTTAAACAGGAACCAGGAGACACAGAGGGAGTAAAATCCTGTTCCTGTTTCTGTAGATAGTCCGGATCAGAAAACTCAGTCAGTGTTCCAGCCGCTGATAGAGAGGAATACAGCAATATGAAGGATCAGATGGAAATCTCTATCATGATACGTACAGTAAAGCTCTCCATCTGATGGTTTCCTGTTTGATGAAATGTAGCGCACCCTGCTGGGTGACCCCTCACATGGCAGCCCCCCTGTTCTTATAGATGAGTTGGGATTGGGACCAATAAAAGCTTCTCCTGCTGCTCTACTTATCTTCTCTCATTCCCAGTCTCCTTGGCCGCATTAAGACAGGTTCTGGTTTCCATTTTGATTTCTTAGCCCCAGTCTGGACCTACCAGCAGTAACAAGTGAGCTGAAGACTTCTTGTGATAATTATGGGGAACAGGAGTGTTTCCAGGAGAAGCTGCCAGGTGATGCATTGCAGAGGATTCCCTGACAGGAAGGTGGACCTTCATCTGTCTTCCTCCTCTGCCTCTTTAAGCCTTAATGTTAGGGCCAGTCATTAGCCAGTTCCTATCAAAACACACTTAGCAGCCCAGCTCAGAGCTTCAGACAGGTGGGGGGGTGTTTGGGTGTGTGAATCTGTGTATAAATGTGAGGCTATCTCACCAAGCGTGTCTGTCTGTCTCCATAGTGCTGCCATGACTCACTGTGTGAACAGCTCACTGATTCATGTAGGATGAGTGGAAATGCCATCTCCTTGCTAAAGCTGGACAGAGCCAGATGTTTTCTCATTGGATGTATGTGTGAGAGCTGGATGAGCTCATATAAAGAGACCGTTGTATCACAGTGAGCGGTCCATCTCTGACCTGGCATTGTTTCATGTTTTCCTTGTCATTGTTTTATGTAAAGAAAATTATATCCCTTATTATTTTTATTAGGGCTACTTCTGCTTCTCTTCCTGCTCTGCCACTTTTCCCCCCTCCGCTTTTAATCTCATTTGGTTTTACTGCCCAAAACATCACATTTAAGAAATACATAAAAACGACAACAACAAACAAGCATTAAACGATCCAAATATGAATATATGAATGTGTCATAATGTGCCATTGTGGACTTTTTGAGTTCTCAATTATGCTTTATTTTATGTTAATGTCAAGATTTATATTATTTTTGAATTCTTAGTTTTACTCTTCCTATTTCTCTCTTTTCAGCATGTTTGATATTATTTATTCCTTGGTCTAGTTTTAGTTATTCCTTAAAAGTAAAAAACAACAACAATCCATTGGACTTGGTTTTCGAGATTTGAAGACATTTCGCTTCCTCTCCAGGAAGCTTTCTCAATTCAAATGTCTGGATCCACAGTGAGTTTGAGGCTTTATATAGACAAGGCCTTGTATTTCTTGGAAACATGCAAATTGAAACGGACGGGTGGGTCGTTTGGTTCCATCGTTAGCCTGTAATACCTGAAACCTGTCTCTGATTCTGAAGGTCGGTCGTTAAGGAGGTATTGTTCACCGGCTAAAGAGAGGAGGTACTTTGTTCCTCTGTGATAGTTTTTGTTATTTTTTCCCTTATCTTTTGGGTTTCCTCCAGTCTCTTCTCTTATCCTCCAGTTTTCCCTTTGGTCAAAGGTCCCTTTAGAATCACTAGTTCATTTCTAGTTACAGGCAAATCTGTTTTTCTTGGTTACTCTGTTTCCCCCTAGCACCCATTTCTTTTCCACTTAGCTCCTTTCTAGCTGCTTATGACTAAACCTGCTCCCAATTAACTGATTGCTCCATTCTTTGATCTCAAAGGTGCTCTTGGGGCACGTACGACCTTTATGTGCACAAGCATAGAAAATGAAGCAGCAATAGCTCTCTCTGATGTTAGCATTTTATTAATTTGTATAGATCATTCTAACCTTAGCCAGAGGTTTGTCCGTTGATACGTCGAGGACCATCTATTCACCCTTTGGTTGGGGAAGTTATAGAGTCTGTGAGTACGCAGGTGGTTGGACAGGCCAGTCTGTGCACGGAAAAGTCTTGGGCAATGCGGACAGGGAATGGTGGCGTCTGGTGCAGGATTGGCAGCCAGAGGTAACATGTTGCACAACAAACCAAAGGAGCTCAGCATGAGTTTGTCAGCGTGCCCAGTGGGGAGCTGTCCGGTGGAATGGTGTGGATGCATCTGCCCCCCGTGTAGGTTTCAATGGGTTGACTCTTGCAGTGATTAAGACAACAATGGTTCGCTTGCAACTCGGACCTGTATTGTTTATTTTCAGAGCTAGGAATCAGTGGTTTTAAAAGTGTATTTCTATTAACAGGGAGATCCAGGCTTCAGAGTATTTGTGTACAGAGTTTGGAAAAGTTCCTCATAAAATAATTAGCCAGTAAGAGGGAAACTAAATGAGCTTAGAATGGTATGCACAAAGAATAACGAGGAGGAATAGGTAATCAAATTAATAAATGTGCATTTTTTTCTGCTGTATCACGTTTTAGCTCCAAGTAAAAACATAAAAAAAAAGTTAATTTTCCCTGAATGTAGCCATTTTTGCACCTCATCAGTTGAGAAAACCAGTCAAATAATGACAAAAAAAAGCATTTTATCAAATTAATCTCAATTAGTATTGGACATGGAGATATATATGGATTTTATATTTTATGTTCTTTGACAATCATACAAGTTTTGCATCACAAATGAAGCACTTTTATTACCTAGGCACCCTCATTATCTAAGTTTCTGTTTCCTTGAGAACATGATATAATTTGTTTTTGTACTTACGAGCTCTCGGTGCCATGCTCTGACCATGATGTCATTTGTTGTTGGTTTCGGCTGTCGACGAGCCCTGGGTGGGTTCGGGGGGGGTGCCCGTACTATATTTTGGTTTCTGTAATCATGCGCTCCAGGCGTGAGAGGAAGCGATCACTTTTCCTGATTGGGTGAAAGATTTTCCTTTGAAGTTTGGCATAAATGACGGATGGCGGTTGGCACTGGCAGAGTCTGCTAGGGTTGCGTACGAACGCCTAGCCGAGCGGGTTGCTGCCCTGCCGGGGTCGACTGGCTCTCCGATCCTTTGTGTCACGGTAAGGGGACAATATAATTTGTATTGGAACAATATAATTTGTATTTTGCACCGTGCCTTGATTGGTTTGCTTGCTTTGCTGTGTTCTGTGGCGGAATGAAACGACACATTTTACTCTAGCAGACACAGCGTGTGTCTTCTCTGTGTGCATCTTTATTACCGACTCAATACACATGGATATTAATAAAGTATTTTTATACTTATAGAAGTTTTTTAAGACATGACACCCACATTTAATGTTTTATATTCACTTGTTGATATTTATTGGAAGTTAAATGTGAGTACGGAAATAGAATAAATGAAAAAGAGATATTGCTAAATGTGACTGAAACTAGAGTAAACTTTTTTGAGTTTTTTGCAGACTAAAACCTAACTAAAACTGTCCCATATGAAATTACCTAACTGTGACCAAAACTAATAATAATAATTCATTTTTGACCTCTCCCAGTTGAGCAGACAAACTGGGACTCCATTTTGGACTCCTTTGTTTCCACATCAGCAGAATAATGTGGACGGCATTTAGGTTAAAGGGAGGAAGATGAGGACTGAAACTACACAAGTCAAGGTGTCGGAGCAGATTTCCAGACCTACTGGAATCATGGCGGTTCTGATCTGACTGTCCTGAAAGTGTCAGAGGGAAGAAGAGGCCTGTCAGCCAGAGATGGGAAAACCATGAAGCCACCAGTTCATTCCCATCACTGCCATCCATGTAGAACCATGTCCCAAACTGCACGGATCCCAGCCCTGTCCTCTCTCCTCAAAACCATTGACTCATCATTAAAGCCAGAAAATCCACAGACATCAATCCTGCAGCTGGAGCTCAGACAATAATAATGTTGTCTCCATTCATAGATGCAGTCCCTGCTGCAGCTCTGAAGTTCTGCCAGTGCTTTTAGTGGTTCTATAATGAGAAGTCCAGCTGATCCACTGGTACCAGAGGCTGAGGAGGCTGGATGGGCGGACCTTGAAGCTCTATAGATCGATTGGTGCTAGCTGATGCCAGGCAGGACCGTGTGTCTGCTGGCATTGGCAGCTGGATGCCACAGAATCTACTGCTTCCATTTAGTTGGAGCCAGTGACTCTAAGCCAGGAGAGGAAAACCATCATGTGTTCAACAAAAACACAGAGCAGAGAGAGAAAAAGGAAGAAGAAGAAAAGATCCTGTCACATTCCTGCTGCAGAGGTTTTAAGGCTGCTAAGGATGTTAAACAATCTCAGATAGAGGATATGATGAAGAATGATGGACTGAGTTCATTTTACACCAAAACTCAGGGATTTGGATAAAAAACGTTGGTTTCTGTCCACACCAATGGCGTAAAAATTTCGGTAAGCAGAGACTGCGGTTGCTTACAGGCCCAGGACCCCTTAGGGAAACCATCCCTGACACCTAATAGGCCCCCTACGCAACTTTAGACCAGGACGTCTCTTTACAGATGTAATGTTGCCAAAAATTCCTCTTAAACCCACCTGATACTGAAGTAAATGACCGCACCGGACCATATTTATACCCCAACACATGCCAGATTTAACACGATGGTGGACCGTTTAAACACGACACCAATAGCAAAGCAAACAGTGGTACTTTTAATTACTATGTTAATAACTGTGTATAGTTATACACAATTATTAAAATAGTCTATACCCATTAGACGGTTGATACAAAAAACACTCATATAATATGTTTCAACCCGCAATAAAGATCTTACAA
This sequence comes from Cyprinodon brontotheroides, assembly GCA_018398635.1. Lineage (NCBI taxonomy): Eukaryota > Metazoa > Chordata > Actinopteri > Cyprinodontiformes > Cyprinodontidae > Cyprinodon > Cyprinodon brontotheroides. Next base: position 512,386 of record JAGKQL010000010.1, on the reverse strand, counting down.
GAACGATGTATTTGAGTATTTTATTTTTTACACTACGACTTGGAATTATGGGTAACCCAGCGCGTAGATTAAAACTATAGCCGTTACATACAATGTGTTAGCAATGATGAATACCAAAAAGAGGTACTTAAGCGGATTCCAGAAAAGAAAAAGGAAAGAAGAGACGATAAACATCTCCTTGAAATTAGTTTGTGAAACTTGGGATATCTGTAGCGTCTGGTGGTGCGCTGTCACCAATGGTTCCATTCAAGGTGCGCGTTCAATATTTTTCCGTGTGTTATTTGTGATTTATGGAACTGTCGCAGTCTCATGAACTTTTATCACTTGTTGTACTTCATATGGGGCCCACCCAGACAATGTTGGCTTTTGGCCTATTGTTGCGTCATTGGTCCGCACACATCCTGGAAGAGGATTCAGATTGTCTCAGATGATTTCCCTGAACTTTACTGTGTTCGTGGTCCTCAGGACCCACTGTCCTACATGTTTCAGATCTTTCTGCCGTGTTGAATGAAGGGTTGATTACTGGGCGGGCGGGCGGACGGACAGGCAGGCAGGCAGGCAGGCAGGTAGTGGTTATCTCTTGTCCGTAGCCCATTATTACATGACTTTGCTGCTCAGTGGAAATTAATCAGTACAGCAACATTCTCTTCCTCCACAGCAAAAAAACTATTTTAGGTCTAATACTGCCATTTAAAAAGCTGGAGTGAGAGTTAGTATCTTAGTCTTGTTTAATGTAAAATGATCAAAAATCTAGTGTCTTTTTTTGCGATTACATTGCAAATACATGTTTACTGAAAACCACATCGTGGTTTCAGGAAACAGCATCTGTTATCAGGCTCTGAACAACCTGGCCCAGGAAGTGTTCTCAACAATGTGTGCTGTGAGACAAAGGAACCCAGAATCCCTCCAAGCCACATCCATCAGCTCAGCAGCACCAGAGAACATGCAGCAGGCAGAGGCAGGAACCCAAAGATGGCTGAGGTGTGTTCCCCTTCCTCCAGGCTGTGGTGAGAGGAGCGCCGGCCTGAAGCCAAGATGGTGGTCAGAGTGGAAACCACAGAGTAAAAATAGAGCCGGCCGGGTCCAGAACATGTCTGCTAAGGAACAGAGATGGATGGACCTCAGCACACAACAAAGCTCTGAGATGACAGATGGAGGACAATGAGGCCAATGAGGGCATGTGAGTGCATTTAGACATCGGCTGCCAGACAATGAGGTCAGTCAACACTATAATAAAGACAAAACTAGGACAGATGCAAAAAAAAAGCATGCAAGAAAACCCCATCATTATGGAATCCAATTTGCAAATTGGATAAACAGCCAATTAGCGTTGGGAAAAGTTGGAAATAGCAGAGTCCTTCACCACAGACGTCCAGAATGATGAGGGGTAAAGAGAAAATAAAACCATGAGACCAAATGCTGAATAGAAAAACAAATGGCTATGGCATCTAGGACACTAAGACTCTGGCAATAAATATGGGAGAAGAAAAAAAAAAGTTTCCCAACTATTAACCCAGTCTAATTCAGAATACCTATTACCAACATTAGGCTGTTAACTGGACACCCAAAAGCTAGCAACTGAAAAACACATTTGGTTTTGCTTTGACATGAAAGCTAAGGTCTTCTTTGATCCAACTGGATATGATGAACTTGCTGTGACATATTCCTTTAGCTCATATCCAGGCTTTCACTTGGTATGTTACTTAAATTATTATAGGGTAAGCTCTCAAATGTAGCCTTAAGAAGCTCCTGTTTCTTTATGTCTGCCATTCATATCGCCGTTTTAAATGTAATCATTTAACTTGTGCTTTTAAAGGATATGTGCTCTCCAAAATCATAGGCAGGGGTTTTAATGTCAGAAATACATGGGGCCAAACAATCGCCAACCGCACTCACCCTGCTAGGACCAGGTTGGAACTAACCTGACTCCGCCAGATGGATTTTCTCCGCATATCCATCTGGAAACCTTCAACTGAAGTAATTTTGGGAAGGGGCGAAAATACTGGTTAGCCGATTGGCTATGTTGGTGATAGGCAGCGGATGCCGAATAAAACCAATCAGCTCAATGAAGCATATGACGTACTAGCGACGACGACAAAAACACGAGCACAAGCCAGGCTACTCTTTGCCGAAACCGGAGAAGAGCAAAAACATCTTTTCCTCTGAGAAAAGCCTCCAGAGCAGTGTTTTGCTACTTCTTTCAGTGAAAATAATACTGTGTAATTCGATAAAACTTGCTCGATAGCCGCGCTTCTTACGCTAGTTTTCATCATCGGGCTGAAGCCGCCATGTTCTTTAGCAGGCTGAACTTCAGTCGCGCTTCTTGTTGCCTCACACCTCAACCGCCTCAAAGCAGCAGCTGATTGAATTAGTTTGGTGAAGCGGCTGAAATTTTCTTTAGCGGAGAGTCTCCAGACTGATTAGCGGTGAAATCTTAAAAGCTAGCGAGATCAGGAATGTCTCACGAGGCTAGGTTGGAACACCCTTTGCCTTCAGACTGCCTTGAACCTTTTTGGTATTCTTGGCTTGCAAATGACGTCACTTCTGCCTCATTACTTATGCGGCTCATGAAGCGGAAGTCTGCCGAGCAAGTTGTTGACTAGAGCTGCGTGTTTTGCGAGTATTCAATCATCACTTGAATATTCCTTTTAGGTTGTTTCAACAAATCAAATTGCAAGACCGATAAAGGATACTTTCAGGTTCCTGGTGAAGATGTCAAAAAAGGACCTTACCTTAAGGATTTCACAAAAAGAAATAGGGAAATGGTCCTCGACAGGAAAAAAGATGGCTTGTCCCCTTCAGGTTGGAGGAGAGTCCCTGCCTCAAGTGGGAGGGAGTTCAAGTATCTTGAGGTCCTGTTCGCGAGTGAGGGAAGAATGGAAGCGGGAGATCGATAGACGCGGATCGGTGCGGCTGCTGCAATAATGCGGGCGGCTGCACGGTCTGTCGTGGAAAAGATGAAAGCTGAGCAAAAAGGCGAAAGCTTTTCAATTTTACCGATCAGTCTACATTCCTACCCTCACCTATGGTCATGAAATCTGGATCATGACTGAAAAGAACGAGATCCCGGATACAGCGGCTGAAATGAGCTTTCTCACGCCAGGAGTGGCTGGGCTGTCTCCACACTTATAGAGCTGAGGCGAGGGAGCGGTCATTCCGGGGAGAGGCTCAGTGAAGAGCCAGTTCTGCCTCCACATCGACAGGAGTCAGTTGAGGTGGCTTCCGGACATCTTCTTGGATGCCCCCTGGGCGCGCCTCCCTGAGGAGGTGTTCCAGAGCATGCAGCCCACGGGGAGGAGGCCCAGGGGCGACCCGGGAGAAAGCAGCTGGAGAGACTGCCATCTCTCAGCTGGCCTGGGAGCGCCTAGGGCTTCCCCCAACAGAGCCGGAGAACATGTCTGCGGTGAGGGAAGTCTGGGAGTTTCCGCTTAGTCTGCTGCACCTGCGACCCGGTTCCGGATAAAGCGGGAGACGACGAGTACAAAATAGGGAAATATGTCTTGCTAAAACTTCATTCACTTCAAGGGAGTGGTAAAACCTTTTGAAAGTTTAGTAATTGACTTTGATTTTTAAAAGACACATAGCTGTTTGTTGAGAGAAATACATATTAAGTACAAATTCATATAACTGCGTTGTTACTTAAACGACTCGTTATGATGCAATATTCGTGCTGGTGAAGATTCTCAGTCATCCAGGTCAGAATCATTCCAAAAAAGTAAAAAAAACAAACCCCTGGCCTTCGAGGCCCAAGTTTGGACAGACCAGAGTTACACTGAACATTTTAGACTACATGTTAACTTTGTCAAAAGAGTTTAAAAAGTTAGAAAACACAAGTTTGAAGACGTTTCACTTCCCATCTAGGAAGCGAAATGTATTAAAACTTGGAAAACAGAGTCCAGAGGGTTTTTTTTTTTTTTTATGTTTTTGAATTGTAAGATTTGTCTTTCAGGACATTAACTCAGCCTTCTTTAACCCATCCACAGACGAAAATGTTATGGGCATCCATGCTTTTCTAAGCCTTCATTTGTTTAGCAGTAATATTTCGATTCCGACTAATATTCGTGTCTCACATGATTGTAAGCCAATAATGGATTCAACAAGGTACTAGAAACATTCCTCAAAGAGTTTGGTCCATATTAAATAATAAAATAAATATTACTGATATTACTCACTTTTCCATTTTCAATAGTGCTAACTCGTCTTCACTGGTTGAAAAACTGCAAATGTTTAAGACCATCCTGGCAGCCCTTGCCAGACTGCCTGCTTCCTGTGACTTTCAGCCATTTCTAAAGTAGTGGGGCTACAATGAATGGGTGAAACCGAAGCATACTAAACACATAAACACTAGAAGTGGACATGCACAGCCACAGAAGAGGGTTACGTCCCAAAGACTGATATGTGGGATAAAACTGTTGTAGTTGTTCATGTTTCCAAACTAGACACGCAACGCTAAATTTCTCTGTTTAAAGTGTTTTTATACTTTTTTAGATTTTTTGGGAACGGCTTTGCTGAACTTTCAGCACATCATGAACTCCCGTTAACCGAAAATAAAACACCCTTTTTAACTGGTCGGGAAAAAACACGTCTTATCTTTTACCTACCATGAAATTCGGTCGTTAGTAACAAAGTGCCCACAGATGTTGCCTTACATAAGAACTATGAATTGTGGGAGAGGCAGGGTACTCCTAATGCAGGCTGCCAGTCCATCAAATATAAACAACCATACAAGCACACACCCATTGCCAAAGCCCTTTTAGAGAGAGACCAATCCATATAATTAAAACTTACTAGACTTATCTAGTCCATGACTCAATTAGATCTTCAAAGTGCTTTAGATCTACTGTCCCCAGCACCATTTTAAACTTAAGGTCGATTCCTCAGACTGAACGGAGGTCTTTCCATTCCACAGTCTGGTCAAGAAACAGCTGGAGATCACACTTTTTCTACTGTAAGTTTAATTGTCTAACCGTGCAGATCAACACAGCAACACATTAAAAAGAGACTTACAAGAGGCTCCTTGTTTTTGACCAGCCTGATAATCTTCACTGAATTCTCCTCATCATCGATGACTTCAGGCAGAGGAGGGAGTTCAGGGTCGTACCGCTTCTGAGCAACTGTATCATGGACGGACAGAAGGCTCTGGAGGAGGGAGAGAAAGCAGCAAATGATGGAAAGAATAAACAACAGGCTCAGGAGATCATTGAAAAGTAACAGGGAACATACTGATGAGCCAAATCAGCGACTTTGACATCAATTAGCTTGACTATTTAACTCACTGGACTTTGGTGCAATTAATTAAATTAAGAGATTGGATCTGGATCAGGTTCAACATTTTCTCATGGAAGAGAGTCTAAAACTGGAGGGAGGGGGGAGTGGGTTCTGTTTTAGGTTCAGGTTGGACCTGTGTGGGGTTTTGGCTCTTTATGGGGATGGACTGTCAGTCACATTAGCTGAGTTCAGGTCAGCCAGGCATCTATCAGCCTCTCAGCAGGGAGGAGGAGCCATGCTGGCCTGGGGCCCAAACATCAACTGCAAAACACTAGAACTACCGAGTTTCTCTGCTGCTGAGATGGATTTGTCCCCTGAGGTAATCAGCATCAATTTCACAGTTATGGAAACATCTCCTGCTTTATGCATCTTTCACATTCAAGCTCCACTGCAAGCTGAATGTCAGACCTTTGATTTATAAAGCAGAAGAAAATCAATCCTAAACACAACTTGACCTCAACTGTTGCCAAACTTCATCTCCAACCTTTGTTCCATGATTTAGATCCAGAGGTTTTGTGTTTCTAACAAAGTTCTGATTGATTTGCTTCCATCTAATCTCCACCTTTCCCCCTCTGTTACCTCTGTACTCTGTCAAACAGACCTAACACCAGGACCTGTGTGTAGGTTTGGGAGTTGATAAGAGTTTCACGTTTCCCGATTTCCTTATCGATTCTGTAGAACGATTAAATTCCTTATCGATTCTGTGAAACGATTCAATTCCTTATCGATTCTGTGAAACGATTCAATTCCTTATCGATTCTTTTATCGATTCTGTAAAACAATGAACGTGGTAAGTGCACGGTGACATTCGTCTACCTTCCCCTGGGACATTCTATTTCTGCCTGCCTCAGCGAAAACAAGAGGCAGTGAACCGGAGCTGCCCGCCTCTGAGCCAGACAGGCTACCCGTCTCGTCACAGTGATCTAAATCTAATGGTGAAGGCATCCGTTTAATGAAAAAGCATTACTGTACAATTTCGGGAAATAAACTCATCTCCCCTTGATTTAAATAAACAAGCGTCACCTTTCTCTCGCTCCCTGAACTGCGGAGCAACTTCGTAGCATGTTTAATAACCCCAAAGAGAGGTAGGAGATTGGTTTATTTCCAGAAATGGCCTATGATTTACTAGGAACCACATTAAGCACAGCCAGTGATATAAAACCAGCTACTTACCACCAGAGTTGCCTTCCATTGCGGTAGTAACTTTAGCTTCTGTCCAGAAGCATCAAAAGCACGGCATTCGTTAAAATGTATGCCATGTTGTGTGCGCAGGGGTTTCTGCATGTTGGATGTATTGCCTCCCACGGACGTTATTGCCCCTTTGCAATGATTGCTAAGCGCACTATTGCCATCTTTCTATTCCTTAAAATATAGCAAATCTTTTGAATGCTTTGACTGCTTTTGTTTTGCTTTTATAGACTTACGCCTGGTCACGTCGTACTTGCTTACTGAATGCCGTGTGCGTAACTTGCTTAAAAAACCTGACCTAAGACGTGCTGCCCGGTGCTAGGCTCTGGTGCTGCCTGGATTTGTTAAGAGAATCGTTAAGCGAGCTGCCAAACGGTGCCACAGAACCGGTTCTGAACAGGAACCGGTTTTTGATTCCCATCGCCATCTGTGTGTTTACCTTCATCAATGGCTCTACATCATACAACCCAAAATATGGCTGATTAGGTACGGGTCATATCTGTTTTGTTGCCTTAGTTAGCTTTCGTGTTTAAGGGAAGCTCAGACTCCCACTAGACTCATTCAGTGACAGATCCGACCCTGTGGTTACATGGTTGAGTTTGTGGGAAGAGCAGCCCGCTACGTGCCCTAAAAAATCATTCAGTATCTCAAATGATGTTAACAGTAGGGTAAACAGTTATGCAGCTTTGCTTTAAAGAAGATAGGTACAATTTACTTCCTCCGCCACTAAGTGGGACAAACATTCTCACCTGCTCCTGTTTGATCCGAAGTCAACCTCTGCTTGACTTCGGAGTCCACTTTGCTTCCTCAATTCGACACAAACGCTCAAAAGCCATCGTTTTGTTTCGTTTTAGGGTTTTCTTGAGAAATATAACACTGGGAAGTCCTTTTTGAAGCTATTTCACACAGCTACAAGAATCTGGTAATATCTACTGTGACTTCAATGTATCATTAGTTCAAGTGGAGCAGAATTCTTTTTTGTCAATGTTGGTATCATAAATAGAAGTACACATTAATATTTTCGTAAAACATCAAAATAAATGAAAAATGGACAACAATCGCACTTTGACCCAAAATGGCCGACTTCCTGTGGGTTTTAGGGCATACCTCCAAGAGACTTTTTTTCACGATTTGAGGAGATCTACCTGTGTGCCAAATTTCATCTCTCTGTGACTTACGGTTTCCCCAACTCACGTTGGGGCTGTGTAATTTGGGGGCGGCCATTTTGGATTCCATTATAGACCGGCTATTTCACGTGGGGGACAATTTACTACCAGGTTTTCCTGAGTTTTTGAAAATGCTTAAGTCCCCGTAAAATGCGTTCAAAGAGCTACAAGAATCGTAATAATAATAAGAAGAAACCATAGAGATACAATAGGCTCTCGCAGCCTTCGCTGCTCGGGCCTAATAAAACAAATACTAATATGCTATATATATATTGTCTTCTGTAAATAATACTTTTTTATTCTGCATCAGTTTATCTGTGGAAGGATTATTAATTATGGTTTTGATGAAAAAGCTGTAGCTGTGACCTTTAGATGGAACCTATGGAAACATAATCTTCTCTGTGTGTGAACCAGACTGTCAGGCTTTCCTCGCCTCATCAATAAAATCAGCTAAGCTTCCTGACTGATGAATTTTACCAGTTCTGTGCCGAGATGAATTTAACTTTTCCAAAACATATAAATTCACCGCAGGAGTAATACAAATGAGGAATCCAGATTGGGTTAGGGCGGCTTGCTTCATCTAGGTGCAGTTATGTGTTATTGGATTCTCAGTTTGAGAGAAAGTAGAAATCCTTATCTCCATGAAGCAAGGAGGAGCCAAATATTCACGAGGACAAAGTGTTTAGAAGGAAGCCGTCCAACTGTCCCACCGATCCTCCAAGGTGAAGCCAGCTCTGTCTGGCCGAGACACCTGGAGGAGCTGATGGACGGCCAGAGGCAGGGATTTAAAAAATGAAAGTCTGTGCATTAATTTAGTAGCTGTCTGCATCTGGTTAATGAGGTCAGCAGCTGCAGCCAAAAAGAACAGAGAGAAAAAGGCCTGCGGCTGTTAGTTTTTCACGTTAATGTTGCCGATACAAAACCAGCATTAATCTTGATCCAAAGACTTTTATCCTCCAAGGAAAGATTTATTTTCAATCATAAAAAAAAATCAAACAAATATCAAATTAACAACAAATAAATAAGAGGACTGAGACCCACCTTCATGTGGGGGTCTTCCAGTAGTTTCATCAGCTCTTTTATGTCTCCATTCTCCGATTTTCCACCAAGATTCTCAGAAAGCTAGAAAAACAATGGATAGAGAAATATCATTCAAATGTTTTAAGACAAAATATTCTAAATCAACTAAAACACTAACATTTGGTAACATGGCGTTGGGGTTCAAACATCTTATAATGATTTTATTAACACTTTCTTATTCTTTTAATGCTCAATCAATAATATCTAATCATCATAGCATGACAGCATATAGGTGCTTAATCATTTCTCAGGTGCTGTCCGTGGTGCTGATTTAAAGATCTAAAGCGAGAAGCTGGAAATCATCTTGATGATCAAAAGCTTCACTAAATATCATGTGAGGCCAACTGTTTTAGAAGCCATTCTTCTAGATCTGCAACCAATTGAGTCAGGTTTATGTCTAGCTTAAAGGTGTAGCGGAGGAATTTATTTATGCAGGTGAATCATCTAAATAATTGGTCCTCCTAGTTGTCAATTATTCTGGTGATATGTGTTAGGTTTATTGAAGACAGTTAATGTGTGTACATATGAAACATTGAAGACCTGCCTCCAACGAGAAGGTCATTACAGGGTCATTCTGTCTTAGGACCCACCCCATCCTATGTGATCTGTTAATGAAAGGCTCTACTGTGAAGGGGGCAGCGAGGAGGTGCTGGTTGTGAGCTAGCAGTTCTTCTCCCTTCTGCAGAGGCTGTTGTTGCATATCCCTGTCTGTGTCTGATTATTTCGTCCTCTAAAAACTCCCATTTCTTTGAACCCAACATTATGTTTACTAAAGGCCGTCCTACGTGCTCATCCCCAGTTAGCTATATTTTCATGCTTTGGCACACTTTTTAGGCATGTTTCTGTGGTGAGCTAACGTTTCAGACAGTCATTGAAGTTCGCCTCTTTCACCGCGGTTCTTTGAAAATGGCTGAGGGCCGTAAGAGAAAAAGTGTCTATGAAGTGTATGAGAAGAAGGGAAATGCCTATGAAGAGAGAAACAAGACAAGGTTTTTTTTGGGAGATTCTTTTACACGATGGCTTACGCAGAAAGCAGAGGTCGGGCTTACCACCGATGCTACTCAAAGTTTCTACTCAACAGGTAAAGGTTGTTAGCCTGATGTAGTCCGACTCAATTCTAGTCAGAATATGAGTCTGATGCTGCTCCATAGAGCTGTGATTATGAGGCGTGTTTCGAACGAACCAGGAAAAAATGCCTCTGCACTCAATTGGATAGACCTACAACCAATAAGAGCAACGGAGTGCGTGACGTATGTTAAGCGACACATAGTTGTTGTCAACAAAAATCAAAGCGTGCGAGTTGCACGCCTAGAATAAGAAGATGAGCCTTGATCGCGTTTCTCTTTTCCTCTTTTAAAATTAATTTGCTGTCAATATCTTCTAGAACAGACCTAATAGCAGAATCTACACACCTCAACTCTCCAGCGGCAGCCATTGTTGTTATTGCGCCCAAAGCGCTTTGGTGATGTGGTTGATTACGTTACTGTTGATCATCTGTCAATCATCGTTTTAAAGCCCGCCCCTGACAATTTGATTGGCCCGCCAGATATTGTGCGCGAGCATACTTTCGGCGCTACTGATAAGCAATGCCAGACCGAACTTCCCGACCTCAAACCTTGTGGGCGGGACTAAGTTCGGAATGGCACCCAGGCTAAAAGGTTGGCATGCTATTTGGAGAAATCCATTTCAGATCAATGCTAGTAATGGGGTTGTGCATGCATTCGCTCTCGTTTTAGAGGCGTTTCCTCTCTGCAGTGGGTAAAGGGTTGTGCATGTGCATTTTGGAGAGGTTGGGTCTTTTAAAACATTCTCGGAAATCCTCCACTACATCTTTAACTGTCTTTTTAATTCATTATATCATCTTTTTAATGACACATGCTCAAATTTGCTTCAAAAGCAAATGTTATGAAAAGTTTTAACTACGCCATTATGAACGGAGAAGTAATAAAAACTATTTCCTCTGTTCAGAACAAATGGAGCGGAGGGATCCTCTTTCAGCTGGTATTAGAAGAGGATCCCTCTACCATTACCATTATAAAGGTGCTTTTTCCCGAAAACGCCTTTAAGGGTACAGAAGCTCTGATATACACTCACAGGCCACTTTATTAGGTACCCCATGCTAGTAACGGGTTGGACCCCTTTTTGCCTTCAGAACTGCCTCAATTCTTCGTGGCATAGATTCAACAAAGGTGCTGGAAGCATTCCTCAGGGAGTTTGGTCCATATTGACATTATGGCATCACACAGTTGCCGCAGATTTGTCGGCTGCACATCCATGATGCGAATCTCCCGTTCCACCACATCCCAAAGATGCTCTATTGGATTGAGATCTGGTGACTGTGGAGGCCATTTGAGTACAGTGAACTCATTGTCATGTTCAAGAAACCAGTCTGAGATGATTCCAGCTTTATGGACATGGCGCATTATCCTGCTGAAAGTAGCCATCAGAAGTTGGGTACATTGTGGTCATAAAGGGATGGACATGGTCAGCAACAATACTCAGGTAGGCTGTGGCGTTGCAACGATGCTCAATTGGTACCAAGGGGCCCAAAGAGTGCCAAGAAAATATTCCCCACACCATGACACCACCACCACCAGCCTGAACCCGTTGATACAAGGCAGGATGGATCCATGCTTCATGTTGTAGAGGCCAAATTCTGACCCTACCATCCGAATGTTTGCAGCAGAAATGGTGACTCATCAGACCAGGGGCAGCGTTTTTCCAATCTTCTATTGTCCAATTTCGATGAGCTTGTGCAAATTGTAGCCTCAGTTTCCTGTTCTTAGCTGAAGAGGAGTGGCACCGGGTGTGGTCTTCTGCCTGCTGTAGCCCATCTGCCTCAAAAGTTCGACGTACTGTGCGTTCAGAGATGCTCTTCTGCCCACCTTGGTTGTAGCGGGTGGTTATTTGAGTCACTGTTGCCCTTCTATCAGCTCGAACCAGTCTGGCCATTCTGCTCTGACCTTTGGCATCAACAAGGCATTTCCGCCCACAGAACTGCAGCTCACTGGATGTTTTTCTTTTGGGACCATTCTCTGTAAACCCTAGAGATGGTTGTGCGTGAAAATCCCAGTAGATCAGCAGTTTCTGAAATACTCAGACCAGCCCTTCTGGCACCAACAATCATGCCACGTTCAAAGTCACTCAAATCACCTTTCTTCCCCCATACTGATGCTCGCTTTGAACTGCAGGAGATTGTCTTGACCATGTCTACATGCCTAAATGCGCTGAGTTGCCGCCATGTGATTGGCTGCTTAGAAATTAGGTGTGTTAACGAGCAGTTGGACAGGTGTACCTAATAAAGTGGCCGGTGAGTGTATAATCGTGAGTCTGTTCATAAAAAATAAAAGCATAATCATTACACTCTAAAACAATAAAGACTGGCGTCACACGTGCAGCGGTACAGAGAACCAGGAGCTTTGGAAACAGCATCTAACGATCTGCAGGAGCATCTCAGTGCTGCTGGGGACTAGTAGTAGACAGCTTGGAAGGTACTTCTGCAGGGAGAACATATTTCTCTTTCTATTACACTAGACGCTTGGAAACAAAGTCCAGTGGATTGTTTTATTTTTTTACTTTTTTGGAATGACTATGACCTGGATGACTGAGAATCTTCACCAGAACCTGAGCTATTGGAGGAACGTCTGAAGGGAGGAAGGGCTCCATTATTAGGATCATTTTATATCTTCCTTAGGGAGCACTGTCATCATACTAATAAAAGAGGTCAGAGTTTCAGTCTGTCCTGCAACGCTATACTTCAAAAAACTGGAGAATTAAGTTAAAGTTAAAAGGAAAGAAATAGCTGTGGAAAAACAATAAGCGAACAAATTAATATCAGACAGAGTGAGATCATAAGAACGAAGACAAAGGAGATGTTTAAAAAAAAGACGGCAATAATAAAAAAAAAGATCCTACTGAGGCCTCTTGTCCTATAACTCAGTGAGGACAGATGGGACATGTTGGACAACACATTCTACCTGATGGCCTCCCTGCTGGAATCACATTTTCCATCCTCAGACCTCAGCAGAGATGGAGCGAGGAGACAGAATGATGACTGGACTTCATGTCTTAAATCTCTCTGCGGAGTTTAGATCAGTTTGATCCCAGCTGCTCGGTTTACAGCTCTCCACTGACCCTGGACAGCTAAGGCCTCTTTCTGTCACGTAGAATGAGCAATACATCAAGCTAACCTTTTATTTATAAAACATTTCATTCTAAAAGTCCTATAATGCAGCCTTTATGCAAAGTCAATACCTAACATATAGATAATTCTCCGCAATGCAAATAATGTTGCTCTTACGAAGGTAAATTCTTTTAGAAGTGTTGGATAACAGATCCTTCTTTAAAGTTTCCAACTTTATAATAAGAGTTTAATTTAAAAAAATCCTGTAGAGGGAAACAAATAGAAATATTTTCCATAGTTTTAAAAGCCCCTTTTTCTCTTACTTAATGGTTTTATCTGTCTTTAGATGCACCTTTTTTAAGTGGATAATCTTCATTGTATGTGGGTTAAAGATCAGATCTCTGAGGACACCAAGTGGGGTTTGATAAAAACAGCAGGAAGGAAATAAAAACTCTAGAAAACTGAAAAGAGGGGCCTATGGGTTCCTCAGGGGAAGAAAAATATAACCCAGTGACCAAATAAGGCCTGCAGCATTCACGACCTAATAAATGATCATTTATTTAATACAGATAACTGAAACATATTAGATCTACAATTTGTTTATTAATTAATCATAAGGAGCCTGCCACTGTTCTGTTCCACTACACTGCACTTTGTGTGAGATGGAGGCACAGGAAATATATATATATATATATATATATATATATATATATATATATATATATATATATATATATATATATATATATATATATATATATATATATTATTATATATATATATATATATATATATATACATAGTTTATATATATATATATATATATATATATATATACACTACCGTTCAAAAGGGTCACATTGAAATGTCCTTATTTTTGAAGGAAAAGCACTGTACTTTTCAATGAAGATAACTTTAAACTAGTCTTAACTTTAAAGAAATAAACTCTATACATTGCTAATGTGGTAAATGACTATTCTAGCTGGAAATGTCTGGTTTTTGTTGCAATATCTACATAGGTGTATATAGGCCAATTTCCAGCAACTATCACTCCAGTGTTCTAATGAAATGTGTTTGCTCATTGGCTCAGAAGGCTAATTGTGGTTAGAAAACCCCTTGTGCAATCATGTTCACACATCTGAAAACAGTTTGAGCTCGTTACAGAAGCTACAGAACTGACCTTCCTTTGAGCAGATTGAGTTTCTGAGCATCACATTAATGGGGTCAATTCAACGGTCAAAAATGGCCAGAAAAGAGAACTTTCATCTGAAACTTCGACAGTCTATTCTTGTTCTTAGAAATGAAGGCTATTCCATGCAAGAAATTGCCAAGAAATTGAAAATTTCCTACAACGGTGTGTACTACTACTCCCTTCAGAGGACGCCATCTGTTAAGCATGGTGGAGGTAATGTGTGATGGTCTGGGGTTGCTTTTGGTGCTGGTAAGGTGGGAGATTTGTACAGGGTAAAAGGGATCCTGAATAAGGAAGGCTATCACTCCATTTTGCAGCGCCATGCGATACCCAGTGGACAGCGCTTCATTGGAGCCAATTTCATCCAACAACAGGACAATGACCCAATTCACGCCTCCTGTGCAAGAACTATTTAGAGCAGAAGCAGGCAGCTGGTATTCTATCGGTAATGGAGTGGCCAGCGCGGTCACCAGATCTGAACCCCATTGAGCTGTTGCGGGAGCAGCTTTGACCGTATGGTACGCAAGAAGTGCCCATCCAGCCAATCCAACTTGTGGGAGCTGCTTCTGCCTCTACCTCAACAAATTAACAGCTAGAATGCCAAAGGTCTGCAATGCTGTATTGCTGCAAATGGAGGATTCTTTGAAGAAAGCAAAGTTTGATGACTCTATTTTCTCTATTTTTCTATTCATTTCAGCACGTTATGGTGGTGAATAAGTGTGACTTTTCAGGAAAACACAAAATTGTTTGGGTGACCCCAAACTTTTGAGCGGTAGTGTATATATTAGGGATGGAGCGGTTTTTGAAAACCGTCGAACCGTTCCGATTCGACTGTCTCCGGTTAGGTTAAAAACGTGTGTTTCGTTTGGTTCATGCGCTGCTCTTTTTTTCTCATAGGGGAAGCGATTTTGAAAGGTTTAAGAAACAGGATATTGGGCCTTTAGTAAAACAGTTGAAGAAGAAGAAATGGTGCAGGAGCCGGAAGTGTAGCAGAAAAAAATCAGTACATACCGTAAATTCTAATATTGGCCTGTATTCCAATGGCGGCCGGGTCTCTAATAATGGCCGGTCTCGCTGTAAGAGGAGGTAAATAATGGCCGGT
>JAGKQL010000010.1:468508-482339 GCA_018398635.1 Cyprinodon brontotheroides | reverse complement strand
CCAGTCATTTATGTGTTTGACCAAGTCATAATAGAACCCCGTCACATCCCTATACAACAGGGTAACACAAAATAAGGGTCTGGGTTTTGGATATTACCAACTCAAGCTGACCAAGCATGCAGAGGAACACCTGCTGTGACCAGATTATTTATGTGTATGTATATTGAGGTGTTAATGAGTTGCTCCAAAGAGTGAAAAACCCACTTGCAATTTTTGCTAGGGTTATGCATAATAACAAATGTCGAAAAATAGATGGATATTGGCAAAAAGCTTTTCAACTGCACATGATAGCATCCAACAGACATAAAAAAAATATATACTTTTACTAACAAACAGAGGTACCAAAATTCTTCAAAAAAGAATATTGGAATCAAGCTAATAATAATACTAAAAAATAATTGAGCAATACATAATTAATTTAACATCACTGACCACACATTGGAGAAATGTATCTCTGCATCTTTACCTATCCCCTTGGAGAGCAGAGGGCTGCCACCCTGCAGTGCCTGGGGAGCATTAGGGTCTTGCACAGGGACCCAGAGAGCAGGATATGGGTATCGAGCTGGGTATTTGCACCCTTCTGAGAGCACAAGCGCACTGCTCTAACCACTAGGCCACCACTCCCTTAAGCTAGAAGTCCTACTTAAGGTGCAGCCACCTCAAACAGCACAGTTCTTGCTTGACAGCTCTAGTCAATTTCCTTAGAGTATTTTCTTTATTCATAAAATTTAATCCAGAATTATTGCTTTAGGTTACATTAACTTGCACATTGAGAATCAGATTCTACTGACTATGCAGCAAAACCAACTCACAATAATGATCATACTCTAGATCTTATGAAAACTCATAGCTTTCCTTCAGATATAAGTACATCAGTTGTTTGTGTCATCCTCATGGCTGTATAAGCATACCCTTTTACAGATAATATTCTATTAGTAATAACATAGGTTTATACTTTGAGAATGATTCTTAAGGTTAATGTATTTTCCTACCTTCACAAGTGAGTGCAGGCCTCTCTCTCCAAACATGTCCTGCAGGAAGGTATTGTCCTCTGGTCGGCTGACATGAGGCTGCAGCTGGGATGGCAGAGCAGCCAGCAGTGCATACAGACCTGCAGAGAAGGACACATATGCAAACCTTTGCTGTTTATTCATAATATAAGAAGCTTTTTAAAGGACACATTTTCTGTAAGTGTTCAAGTATACATGTAATCCATTAAAACCCAGCAGAAACACATGTTTAGTCATATAGAAACTGTAGGGTCTTTTAAAGGGTGATATCAAGAACACCCCAAAAAACATCATCCTCTCTCTGCGTCAGGTACCCTGGCAGAGCCTAACATTTAGACCATAAGCAAACCACTTGAGGGTCCGGATAAAACATGACAAGAACAGCAGCAGCAGAACTCACGGAAAGTTATGTTTTAAATGTTTTTTTCCAGGATCGTGGAATTGGTTCACATTAGCAATATCCAAACTAGAATTCTGACTCTGGCATGGTAAACACTAGCCTGGGTGCCATTCCGAACTTAGTCCACGCCCACAAAGGTTTGAGGTCAGGAAGTTGGTCTGGCAATTCTCAATAGTAGCGCTGAGTATGATGCGCCCACTCTCTGGCGATCCAATCAAATTGTCAGGGCGGGCTTTGTACGATGATGGACAGATGATCAACAGTATCACGTAATCAACCATGTGACCAAAGTGCATGGTTGCCGCCGGAGAGTTGAGGTGAGTAGATTCTGCTATTGGGTCTGTTCTAGAAGATATTGACAGCAAATTAATTTTAAAAGAGGAACAGAGAAACACGATCAAAGGCTCATCTCTTTTACTCTGGCATGCAACTGCATGCTTTGATTTTTGTTGACAACAACTATGCGTTGCTTAACATCACGTTCACGCGCTCCGTTGCTCTTATTGGTTGTAGGTCTATCAATTGAGTGCAGAGGCATTTTTTTTCCTGGTTCGTTCGAAACCGCCCCATAATCACAGCTCTATGGGCAGCATCAGGCTTTCATATTCTGAGTAGAATTGAGTAGGACTTCGCGTCAGGCTAGGTAAACACTAAAATTACCAAGATTTTCAGTTTCTCTCTCCCTCTACCGGAATGAATTGTCCAACCCGTTCGTGCTGCACACTCCTGGCCCCTTCTGTTTCTAGTGCATTCTAACAATTGTCTTCACCATTATTGGTTAGAGTGATCCTAACTACTAGGACAGGGCAATTAATTAACTAACTAAAATTACTAACACAATTTTAGCTAAAATTAATCAAAAATTATTGTTACACAATTAAATTGTAGAAGCCTCAGAATCTAACACACAAAAGTGGAACTCCGCTGTTTTAAATTGGTCTGTCAAAAACTTTGCTGTTATTCAATTTTTAAAATAATGTGGAAACTTCCTCTCATATTTAGCTGGAAGCCCGGGAGCTCCTCCAGTGGCAGCTAATTCCTGCATTTTGGTCCAGTTGCAGTGTGACAGCAAGCAGCCGACTGGCTACCCACCAGGAAAATTGTCTGGAAGCCCTTAGAGGATCCACCGGCCCCCTCAGCTTCCAAACCTCCCTGATGTCTCCAACAAGCTGAGACCGACTGAAGACCAGATGCTCGGGATTCTTTTCCACCAGTACGAAAGATTTTCTGTGTCTAAAGACGGAAAAGAAATATGCCAATGCAGCTACTTATCTAAACACTGAGGTAAAGCATGAAAGAAAAATCTGAATAGTGGCAACAGAAGACACAGAGTCATTATACAGCCATCACCATTACTGCATGCAGTCAATGGGTTATTAGCATGTCTGCTAAAAGCTTTGTCCCATCCAATCATTTCCATGTGTTGTCTTTCAGCCTCCTCCTCAGCAGCTGTGCAAAGCTGAACCGTCCCCACTTTTAATTGCTGTGTGGGGACCGTAAACCTGGATAGAACCTGCAGGTCCAGCTTGGAATAACACTGTTAACTTTAATAGGTTTATTGAAATACAGATTTATTTTCCACAAGAGGCTAAAGCTAAAGGTTAGTCTAAGGTCTTCGAAAAAATAAGCATTTGTTTTACTGCGTAAATATTACAAAATGCAAAATCAAATACAACCGTTTTAAGCAGTAGTGGGTTTTTTGTCCAGGTCTTGGAACACTGCACCTGCTATTCACCCTTTACGGGTCACTTAGGGTTCATAGGAGTTTGCTTAATTGGTCCACAAGGATGCATACTGATTCTAGGGCTATTAACTAGGCTGAATTTGGTTTTTGCATTGCTGCTGTTATGCTACTTTCAGACCAAACGATTCGTGTTTCAAAAAAGACGTCAAACGCCTCAACCTGTATGCATTTTAAAGTCAGACACTTTTTTTATGCATTATTTGCCATTATGTGTGGGGGAAAAAATAAGTTTTAAGATGCTTTTAAGGTAGAAAGTACAAAACAAACAAAATCTCTGCAGTCAGTTTGTCAGGACTTTGTTTGTACTTTTAAATATTCTTTTGTAGTTGTTCAGACCGGCAGAGCCAAGCATACACGCTGGATTCCCCAGTAACAGCTACCTCAAAACCAGCCAGGAACTTAGGGATTTCGAACTGCTGTTTGTATCAGCTGAAAGTGAATATAAAACGTTAATTTGGTATATTCAGGTAATAAACTACCACAATTTGAAATAAAATATTTCCTATATTTTTGAGTAAAACTGTTATATAAACTGTTGTGCCACAGCTTATACCTTTATATCAGTTTATATCTTTATCATCTATGAGACGTACTAATGATCAAATAAATTTTACATTCAGTTTATTTATATAGCATCAATTCACAACACATGTCATCAGAGGCCCTGGAGGTGATGCAAAACCTACAAAGGTGATCATGTATTTTAGCTGGCCCCAGAACGGCTTGGGATTTTCCCCATAGGAACAGGAGGTGGTGTCTGAGGAGAGGGAAGCCCTTCTGAAACTGCTTCCTATACAACCCAGTGGGAATAAGGGGAAGATGACAGATTTATTTTAACAGCATGAAGGTCATGTATTGTTGCTACCATACAACTGTGCTAAATAAAGTCAGCTATCTGTGATTAAAGGGGTAGTTATACCACACTGCCTGCACAAAAAAAAGTCGCCACCAAAAAAAGGTAATTCACTCTAATACTTTGTTGGACCCTTTAGCTGTCCAAAAATGTATCTCTAACACATCCCAAAGATTCTCAATGGGGTTGAGGTCTGGACTCTGTGGTGGCCAATCCATGTGTGAAAATGATGAGTCATGCTCCCTGAACCAGTCTTTCACAATTTGAGCCCGATGAATCCTGGCATTGTCATCTTGGAATAAGTCTGTGCCATCAGGGAAGAAAAAGGTCCATTGGTGGAATAACCTGGTCATTCAGTATATTCAGGTAGTCAGTTGACCTCATCAGGCTAAATCTGGACTTATCAGACCACAAGACCTTCCATTGCTCCACAGTCCAATCTTTATGCCCCCTAGCAAATTGAAAGCCTTTTTTTTCCGGTTAGCCTCACTGATTAGTGGTCCCAATCCCTTGAGTTCCCTTCGCATTGTGCGTGTGGAAATGCTCTTACTTTCAGTATTAAACATAACCCTAAGTTCTACTGTTGTTTTTCTTCGATTTGATCACACGCCACGTTTAAGTGATCGCCGATGACAATCATTCAGGATTTTTTTCCGGCCACATTTCTTCCTTGAAGATGATGGGACCCTCCCCACCTGATATCAGCCAGATGCATGTCTCGCGCCTCCGCCTAGCTCCACTCACATACATCTGGGAACCCGCCATAGGAATTGCCTTTACTGAAGGCTGGGCCTTATCAAAAACTCCTTGGGTGCATATGACTTGGATGTGTCACTTGTCGGTCATCTTTATCGACGTTATATTTCAACCACTCACACCGAAGTTAACCCGTGACGCCAGTGAGAGGAGGAGCCATATTTGGTAGATCAAGTTCTTGCCAACTCGGGTCGGGAGAAGCGGCTTAAAACATCAAGCTTCCACCAACAAAAGCCTTCAAAAGCCGCTCTCTGATGTTCTTTTTAATGAATAAAATATCAGATAGATTGGACAAAACAGGAAGAAATAGCAGCACTTCCCCCAATGCTAACGCGCTTGCTTCCTCAATGCCAGCCGCCATTGTTGTTGGAATCTCACGGTCGCTTCTCCATTCCAGGAAACACCCGCCCTGTGTCCTGATTGGTCAGACCATAAATTCGGTTGGGGAAATCACTTTCAATGAGCGTGTGTCCCAGATGTATGAGTGGAGCTAGGGCGGAGCGAGTAGACATGCATCCTCGTTGTTAGATGCCATGGGTCCCCACTATCCTTCCGGTTTTTAATATCACGTTGGACAGTTCTTAACCCAATTTTTAGTAGTTTCTGCAATCTCTTTAGATGTTTTCTCTGCTTGATGCGTGCCAATGATTTGACCCTTCTCAAACAGACTAAAATCTTTTCCACGACCACGGGAAGTGTCTTTTTTGTTTAGGAAATGAGAAGCAAGTCATTGCACCAGTTGGGGTTAAATAACTTGTTGCCAGCTGAAAGATAATCGCCCATGCAGTAATTATCCAATAGGAGGCTCGTACCCATTTGCTTAGTTGAATCCAGGTGGCGACTTTTTTTTTGGCCAGGCAGTGTATAAAGGTGTCTTGCTTCTTTGTTTTTCACGTGGGCTTGTTGTCAACAAAAGTCCACCTGGATTTATATCATTAATGGAAGGATGCTAGCATTAACCTGCCTTGGTGTCACCAATCCTGTCTCTATTGCACCAAAAGTTGCACCAATCAGGGATTAACCTGCAGCCTATCAATAATTGTTAATGCTTTTTTACCCATCGTGTCATAGATCAGGAAAATGGTAGTAAAGGAACAATGGCTAACTGCTACTGTTGCTAACACTGCATCCACATGAACATGCACACAAGTCAATCTCTTGTGCTTACACTTGTGAGACAAAAAAGGGTATAAAAAAAGAGTCTGAATGAGCTCCATTTAATTATTTTATTCATAAAATACCAGGTTATGATGCTTTAAGGCTAATAAGTAGTTATGTATTTCTACAAGCACAATGAGGTGGGCTCAAGTTTTGTTTTAGTTTTTGCCAAAATTACTGGAATTATCTGCTCTTTTTCAGACCTTCTATAAAAACATAGCTTCAGGCCTTATGTGGAAAAACGTATATGTGCAAAATCAATGCAAGAATGATTAATGTAGACAAGACATTAACCTCCCTACTATAAAACTATAATCACAGACCTTAAGGAGCTCAGAGGAAATGGGTCTACAAGGAGCCAACATATACCCTCACAGCAGGAGGCTGAGTGACCGCTAAATGACGTTAACCAGATGTCGCTGTCAGGACATCTTAGACAGGAGAGGAGACAAGAAAGCATAAGAAAGTTGGTAGAAAACTCAACTTTTCAGCTAATGAAGTGCAGCAGGAAGATAAACTGTTTGCAGCAGACAGAGGCGTGGGTTCGTCTGTCTGGATTGCCCTGAGTGGGAGCTGAGCCAAAACATGTGGACCGACTGAGTCCGAGCTCTACTGCATTCATATAGACACATCCATACGCCGACATAATGTGATATAACTACTCACATCCTGCACATTCTTTAGTATAAAGCTAGACTATATCCCACTGCCATGCAGGCCACACGACTTTGTGACTTCATCAGATCCGCCACTCATGCAGAAAGTTCCCCAATATTCTTCATCACGCTCAGCGTCACAGGACCATCAAGGAGAAAGAAGAGGAGATGGGCCAGAGGAGTCTTTATGGGTTTTATTTGGAAACCTGAGTCCCTGCCGGTAATTGGCCACAATGACTGTAATCATAAGTGATGGTCTGGTTTTCTACTTTGCCTGCGGAAATTTCCACAATAATGGGGCTTTGGTGAGTCTGTTAGAAGGATGTAGTTAAACACACACTTTATCCATCAGAACAGGTCCTGTTTTCCATCCTGCTGTTATTCGGCTGTGCTGCGTTCGTGTGGTTTTGATCTCTGTGTGTTTTAGGTTGTGTATCGGTTTATGTTGGTTATTTAGGACTCTTCTTTGGAAGAGACACCTACTTTCTTTAGAGCCATGGGTTTGTGGGGACCTAAGCCTGGTCCTATGAAGGTCAGCCTCAGAGTTAGAGCGTGAATGCAGTTTAGAAGTTTAGGTTAGGTATGTAGCAGGAATAAATGTAATAAGAAGGAGTAATTAGATAATGAAAACATTGGTTTAATTGGATGTATTTAAGTGTGTGGGTTCTGGCTTTCACATTAGGTAATAAGTTAAATGAGCAGCAACAATTACCAACCGCCTGCAGGTTGTCAGAATCACCTCTTCCTTGATGTAAATCAAGGAATAGGGGGAAAAAATCAGTTGGCTCACACGAAAATAGGCAACAAAACAAAAATAAAAGAAAATAACAGGCGACTTTTACACTCCAGCTTGCTCAGCTGGTTTTAACTGAAGCCCAACCCAAAAACATGTTTTAACAGGACAAAGTCAGATTAACAGGTGAAGAAACCTTCAACTCATCTTTTTTATTTTGAATTTAAAGGGACGGCCCATATACAGGAACATTTACATGTAAAAGTGCCAGAATTAGCCCAAAGGCTACTTCTACATCTGTTGATGCGCCAATCAACCATCAATCAGTAGACAGAAATAAGCAAATAAACTTTAAATAGAGTTGACAATAAACTAAAGGACAATGGTAAATGGTATGTACTTATATAGCGCCGTTTTCAAGTCAGGAGACTTGACCAAAGTGCTTTACACTACATTCATTCACCCGTTCACGCACACACTGATGGTGGCAAGCTACATTGTATCCACAGCTGCCCTGGGGCTCACTGACAGAAACACGGGGCTGCAGTGGAGCTGGCGCCACCAGGCCCTCTGACCACCATCAGTAGACAATGCAGGTGAAGTGTCTTGCCCAAGGACACAACGACAACGAAAGTCGGAGTCGGGGCTTGAAACGTCAATCCTTTGATTTCAGGGCAAACTCCTACATCCAACGCCACTGTCGCCCCAACAATATCAACACTGCACAGGGCCCTGTCACACCTTGCCAATTTAGAAAGCATATGTCTGACATCCCAGAATCTCCTAAAACGCTGGCATATCCTGAACTTTCTATGTATTTGTTCAACTTTGGGCTTATACATAACGTATTAAAAAAAAATCCAGAACTTATGTCCAACGACAGCCTAACTTATGCACGAACGAACAGCAGCGTAATGCATAAAGCGCAAGAATCATTTCATGGGAATTAAAAAGGCATCAGTTGAAGCTGCTAAGCTATGCTTCCAGGAAGCTTCCAGTCTGCATAAAACTATGTATTTTGTATTTGTATTAACCTAGCTGCTGTTTACCGCCCACCAACAAAAAAAGAATATATAAAAAGAATAATGAAAAAGAAAGATATAGGTTTCCAATTGCAGCAGATTCAGCATCATGACTGCTAGAA
This sequence comes from Cyprinodon brontotheroides, assembly GCA_018398635.1. Lineage (NCBI taxonomy): Eukaryota > Metazoa > Chordata > Actinopteri > Cyprinodontiformes > Cyprinodontidae > Cyprinodon > Cyprinodon brontotheroides. The sequence continues at coordinate 473,885 of JAGKQL010000010.1, read as the reverse complement.
GGTTTGCCGGTGAGGGGCATGAAAGCAGGGAGGATCCATCACACTCACCTTCTTGCTCACGCTATGAAAGGAATCAAGTGTGGAGGAGAACTGACGGTGAACCCTCTTTATACCAAAACGCTGCCAATACGCCATTAAACAGTAGCTGTAAGTAAGAAACACGTTCAGCGGTCGTCTGGAACGTCAAATACGTTGACATGCATTGTAAATAAGTTCTTGATAAGTTACGAATAAATTAATCACAAGTTACTCATTGGTTTTTGGACTTACGTAAGTAACTTACACTGAACGTATGTCATCGATTAGATAACTTACCTGTAGTGTTGCGCCAATGTCATTTTTTGGCCCCGATACCGATACCTGGGTGTGCAGTATCGGCCGATACGGATACCAAAATAATGTAAAATAGTTGCCATCATGGCTTTGTCAAGCTGCTGCCTACATTTGTGAAGCAGGAAAAAAACTAACACAAAGTGAATCCAGTAGAACTTTTATTGCCTACCAGGAGTGGGTGACAATAGTTGAATAAACTTATGGCTCTCAAAATGGTATTGGTGCACCCAATTGCTGGTACTCGCCGATACCGATACCACCATTTTAGGGCAGTATCGGGGCCCCTTCCGATACTGGTATCTGTATTGGTGCAACACTACTTACCTCTAACGTATGCCCAACGAATCCCATATGCTGGCATTCGTACTCACCGTATGTTGACACGTGGTGGCGCGTTTCAGCGTGCTCATAACTTAAACAAAACATACCCATAACTTATTCAATGTATACCAGCATTTTTGCCAGATTTTTCGTACGTCAGGCATAGGCTGGTCTAAATAGTCAAGGGTGTGACAGGGGCCACAGAATAAGGATAATCTGACATTAGTGATCAAAGATCTGCTTCCCTTTGAGATGTCATCTACAACTGCTGTATAGTAGTAGTAGTAGTAGTAGTAGAGTCTCTTGTAGCAGCTGTTCTTCCAAATTTCTGTACACTTGTCTGATAACACCTGCTGACTGAATGTTGTGCATCTGTGAGGTATTACAGTCTCCTCTAGTAGATGCTCTTGTTCCCTGTCCACTAATGCTGGATTTTAGCTTAATAAACTATCCCAGAGGTGGTGGAGTGAATCCCTCTAAAATATTGAACAGGCAATTTTAAGATTTTTTAAAAACTCAAAACTAAGAATACCATATTTTTGGAGCGTGGGACAATGATGAAAGGACAGAGGTTTTCTATCTACCTTGAACGCCTTTTTTGAAGAGCAATTTTATTGTTTTCTAAAGTTGTCCAGTTCGTCAAGGACCAGTTAGTAATACTGCATTCAAAATGCAAAAAAAAACATGCAATGAAGACATTTTAGCTGCATTTTCTGGCAGTTCTGACCCGATTTGTCTGAAATGTTCAATATTAAAAACAGGGTTCCTACAGCATAAGGCAAGTTAAGTTTTTTAAGACTTTTTAATGCCACTTGAAATAAAAGTTTAAGACCTAATTCACAAGAAACACAAGAAAAACCCACCGACAACTTAACCCAAAAGTTTATTTTAACATAAACCACTGCACTAATGTTTCAAATTTTAAGGAAGAAAGCTAAAAACACACAAATGTCAGATATATTTTAACAATTATTTTACTGAATTCACAAACTTTGTTTTAGCAGGGAACAAAACAAATCAGTTTTAAAGCCACAACATAACCAAGTGCTAAGTCTTTTTGCAGCTATTTTTTCTTTGTATGGTTTTCTTAGTATGTTTGATTTGGTGATAAATGGAGGCGTTGCAGAGACAAGGGTGGAACTAAACTGAGAAATGCAGGCTGTTTCTCAGTAACTCGATTTTGACGGTTTGTGTTTCGCGCTTTGCATAATGCGACTCCACTGCCTTAATTCCCATCGGTTCCGAGCTTGAATAAACTTCTTGCACAAAATACACCAGTGCCTCATGTTGGGGCTGGGCGATAATTCAATAACGATATATATCGTCGATAGGCGTGTGGCGCCAATAGAAAAAAAAGAGATTAGATAAAAGTTCGATAAAAAGAAGCGTAGTTTTCCTTCCTTCTCATTGTAGCCTAGCATGTAGGTTTATGCTAGTCACTGCTTCCTCCCAACCAATCTAATCGGCGGGACCCAGGCACGACGTCATCAAGCGCCCGCCCTCTCAAACCACAACACAAGAGCACATGAAGATGCAGCAAGGGAGAGGCGGAGGAAATTGTTTCAAAGAAGGGTTTTTGTAGTTAGGCAGTCTGGCAGTATTTCCGTCATGTGGCAAGTCGGACCAAAAACAAACCACAGTCATCTGTAAAATGTGTCGTGGGAACCAGTGAAAACCAGTCTGATAACGAAAACCAACTTTTTTTTTCATCTCAGCCCCTCACACTTGGGGAGTACGAGCTGTGTAGGCCCCAGTGCGGCTCTCCTCCGAGAATCTTAGGAAAATATATATATATATTTTCAGTTCTGGGCAGTTTCCCAAGTGTAGTTCTAACAATTGAGATAAAAATGCTGAGGGGCCAGAAACTTCAAAGTAATAACTCAGGTTAAAGCAGGGAACGGGGGCGGCGTATGTGGGCATTTATTTATTTGTTATGATATTTTTTTGGTCACTTTTCTGGTCACTTTAGTTTATTCTTTTGTCAGTATTTAATAACATAACTCAGGTCTCTTAAGTTATTTTTCTTTTAAAAACAATTCTGTTATGGTTAAAAAAGTTGGTTAAATAAAGATTTAATTCGAAGTCTGTGTTTGTGTTTTTATTAAAATTAAATCATTTAGCAATATTATAAAAAGTCCAGGCAGAGCTGCAAATAAAATATGGTTTCAAATCTTTTCAATAATTATCTAGATATCGATCAATATGCATTTTTTTTTATCGATAAGCTTTTTTTCTATATCGCCCAGCCCTACCTCATGTATGTCCCCTGGTTTTGGTACTGATGATGTTTTAAAAAAATAAAACCTACGAAAGACTAATTTAGAGTCCATTTTAATACCAATTAAGGCCTTACTTTTATTTTGAAGAATTCAATGCCTTTTAAGACTTTTTTAAGGACCTGCGGGAACCCCTGTAAAATAAAAAATTCTGGATATACATTGTTTTTACATATTTTTAAAAGATAAAGTAAATTCCAAAGTAACTCCAAGATATTTAGGTGTATTTATAAACTGGAGCTTCTCAGATATTTTACATGCAGACTTTTATTTTGGGGGGTTTAGTAAAAGACATGATTTGACATGAAGTCTCAGCTCCGCCCTTAAACACATTTGGATGTGGCTTTGTTAAATATTAGGAATATCTTGTTCTGATATTGATATTAATCAAAGAATACATTTAGGAAAACATCAGCCTGCATCTAAAATCACCAAAAAAGCAAACTAGAAACCCTCTGCTTCTGTTTAAGGGTCCACTAGTTAATAATAAAGGGTTGTGTTGTTCTTATACCTATTGTTGTTGACTATTTTTCAAACCGTTTTAATACTCCACACCACAAAATGAGAAATAAAGGTATGAATGATTCATGCTCATATTGTATCAATTATTGTTCAATACTGAACGCTGTAATATCATTATTGTACCGGAAATTAAAAAGCTGTATCAGGATAGCCCTGTTATATATGAAACGTAAGTAAAAACATATATACATAAACTTAAAAGAGGAGGGGAAAAAGTGGTGGTTTAACACAATTTGGTTGTTAAACTGCAAATTTAGTGTGGTATGTTTCTCATTTCACCAGCCACAACTGAGTAAAACCAGACTCTGGGTTATTTTCCAAACACAGTGAGCCGGTTCAGTCAAGTAAAGACCAAAAAAAAGGAAAAGTCTGTCTGGTATTACATTTTTTTTAATACTGCACTGATGTGTGGTTTTGCTGAAATTTGTGTTACTGAATGAGCTCCTTGCTAAAAGGTCCGTACCTGGCTCGTGGCCCGCTCCGGTGGCCAGGGCAGGCATGTTTCCTGCCGACAGCTTCCTGGTTCCCCTCAGGGTGTGGAAAATGGCAGCAGCGTGTCAGGGTGTCAGAGCTGCTCCACAGAAAGCCCAGAGAGCAGCTGGATCTGAAGACGGCCTTTATGCCATGGAGCCCTGCGAGGAAACAAGAGTCTGCTTGTCACATAAGCCAGTCAAAAATTGACCGTGTGCATCAGGAAGTTCAAAGCTGACTCTGGCTGTTTACATTCCTACATGTTTAAGACGTTATTCAATGTCCTGCAGAAACATGGAGAACTGCTTCCACTGATGAGAAGGAAGGAAATGCAACAAACTTAGAAAAGTTCCTACAGAAATGGAAACAAAACAGTTACACTTGATTATTGTGGCTAAATTGGAAAGTTTCTGATTGGAGATGGATGGAGGAGACTGATCATAGTTTGATTCACTGGGTTGCCTAAAATAGCAACATACAAGAAAATAACCAAGTTATTCCATCCAGCTACAGTCATGCAACCAGCAGGAAGAGTATGTGGCAAAGAGGTATGGAAAAATGGACATCAGGTTCTTTGCACCATGCAACTTAATGGTCCATTATATGTCTAATCCCAAATTCAGGGGGCCATCTGAGCTGGAAGGCCTTGGGGTCCTTTGAAGATTTCACAACATAGGAAAAGGAGTGCAGCTGACCCAAAAACCACATGTATAAAAAGGAACATCCCAAAGAACTGCATCATTTCAAGTCCTTTGGATCAATTTCTGTATCATATTTGAGGTCCTAGGGTTCTGTTTTATAAGAAGCACCTGGTTAATCCAGTCTAGAGGATGTGATGGAGTCAGTGGGTTGTTCTGGACTGAGATGTGCAAAGTATGGAGGAATCATCAAACATCACACTAGTGCTGATCCGTTTTCCAACAGAAGGGAGATCTGAGATCTACATCTGGCTACAACTGCATGCTAGCACCAGTTTTTAGGCCTAAAACTTCTGACTTAAATGCTGTTTAGCATTTTCTATTGTTAGGATAATTATCAGTGATGACGTCTGAGTTTATTACACCTTAATGTTAGCTGCCTGTTGGATGTCAGAACTGATGTTTTCTCCAATACTTGATCTAATTAGGACAGTTTCTCTGTCTGGATATACAGTTATAATCTTCATTCTGTACGTGGCAAAGATTTGGGAATAGAATGAGAGTGGTGTCCTGCAGCTAAAAACAAAGTGTAATATTTTTAAAAGGGTGGAGCCATGGATGTCTCCTTATCTGCTTAGGTGTGTGACATAAAATGTGACGATGCCTTTTTAACTTTTGGTGAGGTGAGCCCAGGGGTAAGCAGCTGCCTTCTGTGTAATTCTGAGCAACTTCTCTGATCTGAGTAAGATTATAATTTCTATCAAAATCTGTTGTCATGTCTCATGGTTATTTAATACATATATATATTATGAAGTG
>JAGKQL010000010.1:411019-433648 GCA_018398635.1 Cyprinodon brontotheroides | reverse complement strand
ACGAGATTTTGAAAGTCAAATAGATAGATACTACCACGTTTTTAAAATCTATTTGATATCAGCATATGAAAATATATTTGAGTATATTATTTTTCAAAGTGTCAGAAATGGATAACAAAACTGCTATTTTCAATGACTACTTATTTTTAGTCCAGCTTTTAACATCGGGTATCGATATCGGTTATAAACTACATGAGTTTTAAAATGTCGGCATATCCGGATAACTCGACCAAAATCCCAATATGCGTGCAAAATTTAACAAGTGTTTGAACTAAAAAAGAAACCCAAACATGTATTGCACATGTAAGGAATATTGCAAATATATTATCCTAAATATAAAATGTTATTTCTGTAATGTTTGTGCAGTAGGGTTGACTGTGGATGTTTGCAACAACTTTTTTTCTCCAATCACAAATTATATTCATATTAATACTGCACATGCTCAGTTGGACCGTCCCTCTAAACCCGTCCCTCATCCCTTTTAAACCGGAGGTCTTCAACCTGAGTGGTCCGTATTGACTCCTAGGGGGACCCGCGGAGGTACTACATGGGGATCATGAAAGTTTGTTAATGTGTTCTTTAAATCCACATCAACATGAATTCAACGCACACACTGTAGTAAAACACAGATCAATGGAGGCAGAAAGATGTCTTTCAGTCATCAATGCACACATTCAGCTTACACACAAGGAGCTCTTTTCAAGCTGAGCACCGTTTCATTCACAAATACACCTGTCCCATCAACCAGGAATCAGAATCAGAAATTACTTTAATATGTAATCAGGGAGAAATTACTACTTTCGTTACATTACTCCTTCTGTAATAGAGCGAGTAATTATAGGACCAGTTTGATAGAACACAATTTATGTAGATATTGTGATATTTTACCGTATCAATATTTTTTCCTCAGTTTCTTTTAGAAGTTTTTAAGCCTGTAAAAAAGAAGTGTTTTGAGGAAGAAGAAGTTTTTTAGACTTTAGAAACTCAGAAGCTGATCAAATATCGGGTTAAATATCGGTGGGGGTGGCCGATATCTCTGATATTCAGTTTTAGCCCCATACAGACCGATACCGATAGGGGGCTGATTATATCGCGTGCATCCCTACTTATTAGATTATTTAAAAATAGAAATACAGAATAAAATCAGTTACCGTATTTTCAACGACTATAAAGCAGCGCGACTTAAACGTCTTTTTCCCCTCAAAATGTGCGGTGCGCCCTATGGCCAGCGCGGTGCGCCCTATGTGTGTTTGTAACCGCGACTTTTGAGACCACCTCATTGAGGGTGATGATGAAAAGAGTGGCTGAATGTAAGGAGACCAGCTGTTTTTTTCCACTCATCACCATCGCTGTTAATATGTAACTGTTCATGCGTGCCCATCTCACAGCTGATGTGAAAAAAAACATGGGGAAACAAATTAAGAGTTGTAAGCCGCTGTTCAACCGCTTCGACATCGTGGTGTGAACCGACTCAGCAGGTGCAGCAGAAAGCAGCGTAGTTTACATGCAAAGTCAATGGTTGACGCACGGCATATGTAGGTGCAGCAAAGGTCCTTGCAGCGCTGTTTTGGTGCAGCACGCCGGGGCCGGGCGGTAAGCATCTGACGCGACCGACGCCAGTCCGCTGCTGCTGCTCAGATGGAAAAAAATTGGAAGTTTTGCTGCTGGACGCCACGCCACATCAACCATTAAGAGAAGCTGATCTGGGAGCTGACAGCTAGACAGACACAGCACTCTGATGACATATGATATTAACGCCAATGAAAAGGCTGGATGAATGAGGAGACGATGACGAAAGGCAGGTGTATGTGAGGAGACCAGGTGCTTTTTTCCACGAATCACCATCGCTGCGTGCCCATTTCACAACCCGATGTGAAAAAGATGAATCAAATGAACGCTGTGCTCGGCCGTTATCCCGGGGGTCGACAAAGAAACTTCCACCCGCTTCGACTATCGGTTTGAGCGGCCGCTTCTCACTGGTAAGGGCTGCGCGCGGCGTGGGAGAGCCATGGATGACAGACTGAGACCACAGTTTCAGGATAAGTGGAAGGCAGCGCCGCGGCAAGCTACGCCACCGCTAGCGGATGGATTGTAGATGATCTCAACGCGGTCTGCTGGCTCTGTTGTTCAAGCTTTTACGCAAAAGCCGGTGCATTATTTTCTGAGGAGCTGCGCTGCACGGAAAGTGACTCTGACAGCCGGAAGAAGGGAAACTGGCATGTCTGATTTAGCGCAGCTGTTTTATTCAGAGGAATGCTGAGGATAACAGAGGATGATGACTTTGATGGGTTTGATTAATACTTTGTAATAAAATACATGAATAAAACACTACAATCATACTCAGGTTTGCTTCCTCGGCTCTATTTTTTCTACCTGAAAACTTAATTCAACAGCAGCCTGTGGGCGGGTCTCCTCTTCAGCAGCGTGGCTGGCAGGTGTTTTTCATCTAAATAATCTAAATCTTGCAGCTATATTTGCTGTGATCAGTGGGAATAAAAGTACTTTTAATATGTTTTTAATTGAGAAAACACACCTGAAAACTTCATAATTGCAGTCAGTTCATCCAGATTATCTATTTCTGTCGGAGGCGCTCAGACCCCACACATACCAGCGGTGCAACCGACAGTAGAAATCCTTTCTGCTCAACCGCGGCTGCTGGCAGGTGTTTTTTCATCTAAATAATTTTAGCTGCAGGCACCAGGATACCGGTAATAAAAGCGAACATATTATTCCGCCGGCAGGTTTCCCCAGGATTTTACTTAAGTTAATTTAGGAGTGATCACAGCGCCAGGTCATCTCACGGCCAGCTGCCAGGTTTGATTAATACTTTGTAATAAATACATGAATAAAAGCACAGTCATACTCAGTTTTGCTCCAGCTCTATTTTTTAAATACGCAGTAGAGGTATTTAAAGGTAGTAGAGGACTTGTACCTGTATATATAAAATGCGCCCTATAGTCCGGTGCTCTTATGTGTGTGTTAAATACAGAAATGGGGGACACATAACTGAGAGTGCCTTTTAGTCCACAGTGCGCCTTATGGTCGTGGAAAATACGGTACTACAGTATCCAATAGCTGCAGCCCTTATCAATATCCTAATTTTATAGATCTAAATCATAAGTCCAGAGCACAAAGGTAGTAAATAAGCATGCAAGGTTTGTAAATGTAAACCTAAGATCTAAAGACAATTATCCATATTCTACAAAAAACAAAACAACAAATCACTGCATTTTTTCATAACTTTCTCAGACAATACTCCTCTGTTCACAGAATGCCGAATGCTCCAGTCATAACCCTCCATGCAACCCCCCCCCACATCCCCATCCCTTCACTGAGGTCCATCTCAGTCACTTCCCTTTGTATTTGTCATTCTCTGCATGAGAAGCTGCTGATGATCAGTCAGATAAGCATTCAGGCACTGAACGAACAAAGAATGAACACATTTGTTTTGTTTTTCTTTACTTTTCTACTTCAAATGACCCCAAAAAATTTAAAATGAAAAACTGGGCAGACAGAAAAGGAGACATTCTGGCGATCGACACCAAGATGCTCCGTCTGAGAAACTTGGAGCTCTTCTTTTTAGAAATATTTGGTATCCGTAAGCTGACTAAATTTGCAAAATGCACCAGCATTTGTACGACTCCACATTCTCAAAAATAATTTCTTCAAAAAAATAAAGGCTCTGACTATAGGCTGATGGAGTGTTCATGGCGAGATACACCAGCCTGCTACCCGAATAAACTTCAACGTTTCTCTTGTTCATTTGTTTCTGCACATCCGAGCTCCAACCACCGAAAGTACACGGGATATAAACGAATAATCGGCTTGTGATTAATTGTTATATCCAGTTATGTGATAAAATACGCCTAAAAAGAATTTCTTGACATGTTGTAACGCTACTGTCATCCACTTGGTGGCACCACTGTTCATTCTCAAACAGAGCATCGCTGGGATTTAAAAAATAAGTAATACCAAAACGGAGGCATACTACACCAGAAACATTTATTAACAGAGAGTAATAGAGGACTAATTCCAGAGGAATAATTTATTCTGTCTAATGGCGACAATGATGCAGAATGAATTTTAGGTGATATAGGTATATAAATAGCTAAATAGTGCCCATTTAGCTGTAATGCACAGCGGAGCAGCGTTAATTCCCTGCTTTGCTCAAATATGAAGGTTGTGATGATAGAAAAATAGATGGAATTACACAAAACATTTATAAAATGACAGAAAAACACATCCTGGCAATAAGCACGGTAAATGGGTTGTACGTTTAAGAGGCAAGCACAGAGTCTGTCCCACCACTGACTAGATCACACTAATACCTCTTACCCACTGGTAGAAAAACCCATTTAAAGGGACAGTATGCAACATTTTTCAGTTAATTAATGTGTTCCATAACGTTATGGATGACTAAAATGAGTCATTTCAGGTTGAACAAAGGTATTCTCGGCAGCCTGGTGGTCTGTGGGGGAAAATACTGCACTTGCAACTGCAGGAGCACCGCCCCGCACCCACAGGCTCAGAAGTCTCGCGGTGAGAGTCAGTCTTGCTTTAACGGCGAGAACTGCTACACCGCGCCCCAGTTAAAAGCATTCTCGGATTGCTAGCACAGTGGCAATCTTTTGGTGCAGTTATGCTACGTTCACACAGCAAAAGCAGCCAAAATAAGCGTCTGCTGCTTCCTTTTTGCTGCTTGTACCAGTTAGTTCTGATGCGCGGCTGAAGCAACTTTGCTGCTCTGCTCTGGCTGCAGCCAGTTACCGAATTGAGGCGCATTGGGCGGAGAACTTCACTATCCTTTTCTCTGCCTTGCAGCTATATTTGCTGTGATCAGTGGGAATAAAGTAGTTTTTAATATGTGTTTAAGTGAGAAAATACACCTGAAATACAACGTAATCAGTGCAGTCAGTTCATTCAGATTATTATCCTGCCTTCAATAATATTTTTCTGTCGCGGCAGCTCAGACCCCCACATACCAGCGGGCCCGACAGTATATGGATCCCTTCATCAGCAGCGGGTTCACCGCGACAGCTGGTGTGGTGTCTTTTCATCTAAATAATCCAAACTGCATATTCTGCCGGCGAAGATTTCTGCATTTTAAGTTAATTTAGGCGTCAATAAACTGTTTAAGAGGAGTGATCATCAGTGCTGTGTCTCTCGATGTGTTAAGCGCACCCGGCAGCGGCTGCTTCAGCTGCTCAGAGCGATGCTAAGCCTGGTGCTCAAACGCCAGCCGGGAGCTTACTGTTGCTGCTTGGCGCGTCAACCATTGACTTTGCATGTAAACCCTGGCTGCTTCATGTCGCGCCAGCTATGTCCAGTGTGAACGCGCGGCATTAGTCTCATTAAGCTGCTAAGCTCAAAACAACAGCGCCTGGCTTAGCGGAGAAACCAGGAGAACAGCTGTGCATATTCTAATTTACAGTGCACTTTTACTTTAGCCCCCTGGGGGGAGCCTCGCGGAAAATCAACACCGGTTGCATAGTGTACCTTTAAAGTCGTGGGGAAGCGGCCGTTTCAACCGTTTCTCCCAAATTCTCTCCTCAGATGGTCCACGCAACTTTACTGTGAATTAAGAAGAGTGAATGTGGGATTTTGGTGGCTTTTATCAAGAGGGCTGCGGTTGTTGTGGCGGAGGAAGGTTCGCAGCAAACGTGTTTGTTGTGGCTGGTGTCTCGGAAGCCGTCTTCCTAACCAGTTAGCAACTTAGTTCTAGTAGGTTCCCAATGGGAAATTCCATTGGGACCAAGTAGCACTAAACTGGTGACTTAGAAACAACACTGTCAAGGAACACTATGGACAGCGGAAACAATGCAAAGGAGGGAGGGGAGTTTTGGTTCAGAGGTCCTGGATGAGTCTCCTTTGTCAAACCGTTTTATATTAAGAGGAGGAAAGCGGGGGCCAGGAGATGTTGTGGAAGAGGGGGCCAGGCGACAGAAGCTTGGTTTGGTGTAGGCGGCTTCCAGCCCGTACGCGTTTCTGCCTTGCTCTGCTTAGCGGCTGCCAGTTCCTGTTGAAAGCTCCTAAGCCTGCCGCTGATTACATTTATATTCAGGTTTAAGCCAAAATGATTTGACATTTAATATATATGATTTCCCATCGACTTTTTAAATCTGGGAAGATGGGCTTTTTAGTGGCGGTGGGGAGCAGCTCACTGACCGCGTGTCTACCAGGTCAAAATGACTTCGGTGAGCGGACCCAGCGTTAAAAATGCGCCTCGGCTCTGATCGGCATGGATCAGGGCCGAGGATTGAGCCGCACTAATTTGCGTGATTACCTTTGAGCGTCAACAAACACAAGCCAGTCGTGTCTGATCTGGCAGCCAAAAACAACTCTGTTTACATTCGATAAACATGGCGCAGCTTTGGTAAGAGAGGCATTCGAACAGATAAAAGACCAAAACAATAAAGAATATGGACTACACTTTGGCTCCTGTTCGTGTTGCTCTCCATTATTTACTTCCCTGATTTCCGCTGCACTGATGACATCATCAACGCTAACTAAGCGTAATGCTGTCATCAAACACGCAGTGATGGGGGACAGTGACCACGCAGCTTGCCAGCAGGGCGGTCAGACTCTGCTTTTTCAGTCAACTGGAAAAGAGCCAAAAGCCGATTCTTAGCGGGTCAACCCGATTTGAAAAACCTGGGTTTTCAGTGCGAAAGCGTCTTATCACAGAGAGAGCTGTACCGCAGTTATCATCCATTTCCTTGGAACAAAGTGACAACTAGCCTGACAGCATGTCAGTGCGACACAACTTGACCGTTAATGACAGTTTTGCATCTTTGTTCTTTGGAAATCATGTATTTCACATAATTAATCCTCTTTTTTAATTCACTAACCTAATTTCGCTTTATCTTATACATATGTGTGAGTTTAATGAGTAATAAAGCATTTAAAATAGCTGACACTGTAAGTTGTTAAAATATATGCCCTTTACTTAGCATATTTTAAACTATTTAGCCCCTTATTACCAGCAAGGCAAGGCAAAGGCAAATTTATTTGTATAGCACAATTCAGTACAAAAGACAATGCAAAGTGTTTTACATGATTAAAATACAGGAGAAAAAAAAACAAGAAAAAAAGCAAGTAGGAAAAAATAAAAAATAAATAAAAATAAAATAAAAAGAAATGCAAAAACAAAAGAATATTAAAAACAGTTGGACTAAAGAAAATATGTTTTAGTTGAACTGTTTAACTAGAACAGTCGACGGCAATCCTAAACAAATGTGTTTTTAGTCTTGATTTAAAGAAACTCAGGCTTTCCGCACTTTTACAGTTTTCTGGAAGTTTATTCCATTTAAATATTCTCTTTATAAAAGAGGAAAGTCAGGTTTTAAATAAATGGTGGATTGTAAGTTAATCATTAATCGATCAATACGCTCGATAACCTTAATTACATTAGTTCATTAATGCATAACTTGCATCCCTTGTATAATTACACTTCTTATTTAAATACTGCATTGCTTGAATCAAAATTGCTGTGTAGTTTGTTTTTATGTATAGCACATTGGAAATATTTTTTGTTGATAAAGTTGCTATATAAATAAAGTGGATTGGATTGTTCTCAGCATATCTGAATTGCTATGGACACCATACCACCACCTTTTGTATCTTAACAGTTGTCATGTTTTTTGGCCTTTACTGTTATATTTCTCTATGTTTGGCTACAATCGAGGTACATGACACTTTGTCAAAGCAACAGTTTATCACTAAATTGAACACTGGCCTCCTAAACAAACTCTTTGACCCAGTGAACCTTTTAACCCAGCCCTGACTCCACCCTACATACCTATTCAAAGTCTATTCAAATTTAAAAAGGCTCTAGCAACCTCCCAACAGAGAACACCAGATATCTGCATGAACATCATCTGCCTCATGTTATCGAGGAGCAACAAAACCAAGAAAGATAAAAATACAACACTTTAATCTGACCCAAGCTTAAAAAGCACTAACATAAGGTTACTTAGCAATTAGTGGTGAGTTGTGGGTGAACGCCAAAGACGTCCGTCACACCCAAAAAAATGCCGGAGATTACAGCTGTTTTAGATCTCAGAATGCCTTTCAACCAAAGGGCAAGTGCCAGAATACATCTGTGGTAAAGATGGGTTCCAAATATGTCGAAAAACACGTGTTTGTTTTATGTCATTTTCTCCGTACGAAGGCAAATTTGGTTCCAGGGTGGCAAGTCAGAACAACTTAAACTGGCATTCTACATGGCTGACATGAAAATATTTATCACTAGGATAGAAAAAAATTAATAAAAGAATGGGTTTGACTAGGTTTACCTGTTTTTTCCATTGTTAAAAGGAGCTTGGCCAGGAAAAAAAAGTAAAAAACAGCACATTTAATGGTTTTAATATACAGTTAATGTGGTATTTATAGTGCAAGTGGACTAATTTCAATTAACAAGCAGCAGTGGAATAGATGCACATCTTGATCCGGTGGTATAACGATAAACAATTGCCAAGGGAAAAGATCAGAAAAGATTTTCCTATCCCATAGAGTTGGGGACAGTCAAATGAATTGGTTGAGTGGTTAAAGACAGATGAACATGCAGCCTATGAGGCTGTGAAGTGGTGGCCATAGGCATAGAAACTAGTGGGAGGTCCCAAACACAGAGGCATGATTTAGTCTTTAAAAAAAAAAAACATTTTATTGCTTCCAAGAAAGTCTGCTTGCCATCCATTTGAAAAATTAAAATAAAAATTCTCCTTAGTCTAATCGCATACTAAAACATCAAAGAAACAGAAGATCAACAATCTGGGAGAGGTATTTAAGAACAAATCAAAAGTCGTCCATCGTGTCTTCCTAAATACCAGAAAAGAATGGTACCACAACATCTGAGTTTCCTTTAGTTTTTTCCCCATAAAATTGAAGAACAGCCAAAGCCAAAGGAAGCCAAGGAATGAAGGGGAAGATCCCTTGGCAGAGGCTGATCAAAGTGAGAAAGCAGCAGAGGAAAGACAAAAGTAACGCTAGAGGCGAATTGGTTCAAACACCACGAAAAGTTGTGCGAAAAGTCCACAAGATAATGTGTCATGAAAATGTTGTGACCTCTGTCATTTGCAGCGCTCACAGCAACGTGCTAAAGGCAGACGCTGTTGGCACGGAGTTGTTATTAGACCACAAGTAGGCTTAAATTACCCTCACATAAATTACAGTCTACTGCTGGTGCTCCAACTGCTGTCATCTAGAGAGATCAAGGCAGGGAGGAAAAACATGGGTCACCACTGGTGTAAGGTAGCCAAGAGGTATTCTGGATGTCAACACAAACTTAAAGGATTCTGTAACCTCATGGACCATTAATGAAGAGCTGCATAGATCCATAGATGATGTAAACATCAAGAAATGAGGTCAGATGGTTGTTTAGCTGGAAGTTTTCACCCTTCACCAATGCACCAATAAGATGGTTTGTGACTGGAATGGACAACTGTCCGCTTGAACCAGTCTGGTTTTCCTTTCCCCTTGTAATGTAGCGGGATATGCCTGCATTTGACACGCGGGAACCAGAGTTAGTCCAGGTTGCTGCAGGAAAGGCCGAAGGGTGTAAACATAGGGGCTGAGGCGATAATTCAATACTTGATATATATATCGATCGATAGGCGTGTGGCGCCAATAGAAAGAAGAGGGTTGATAAAAAGTTAGATAAAAAGCGAGCAGTTTTCCTTCCCTTGTCATTGTAGCCTAGCATGTAGGTTTATGCTAGTCACTGCTTCCTCCCAACCAATCTCAATCCAGCGGACCCAGGCATTGCGCGATCACCAAAGCGCCCGCCCTCTCAAACCACAACACAGAGCACATGAAAGATGCCTTTGCAGCAAAGGGAAGCGAGGAGAAACTGTTCAAGAAGGAGGTTTCTATAGGATTAGAGCAGTCTGGCAGTATTTGCGGTCATGGCAAGTGGGACCAAAAACAAACCACAGTCATCTAGAAAATGTGTGCCAGGAAGAACCAGTGAAAACAAGTCTGATAACGAAACCAACTTTTTTATCATCTCAGCCCGCTCACAGCGCGGGAAGTACCGCAGGCTATCATGCTTAGCCAGCCCGGCAGCGGCTTTCTCCTCCGAGGAATCTTCGGAAATATATATATATGCCGGTATTTTCGCAGTTCTGGGCAGTTTCCAGCGTAGTTCCTAACAATTGAGATAAAAAATGCTGAGGGGCCAGAAACTTCTAAAGTAATAACTCAGGTTAAAGCAGGAAACGGCGGCGGCGGCGGCGGCGGTGGGGGGGCATTTTGGCTATTTGTTATATTTATTTTGAAGTGCTTTTTCTGGTCACTTTAGTAGTTTTATTCTTTGTCAGTCATTAATAATACGTAACTCAGGTCTCTTAAGTTATTTTTCTTTAAAAACAATTCTGTTATGGTTAAAAAGTTGGTTAAATAAAGATTTAATTGAGAAGTCTGTGTTTTGTGTTTTTATTAAAAATAAATCATTTAGCACATAATAATATAAAAAAGTCAGAGGTAGGCTAAATAAATATGGTTTCAAATTTATTCAATAATTATCGATATAAATCAATATTTTATGCATTTTTTATCGATAAGCTTTTTTTCTATATCGCCCGGCCCATCCCTATGTAAACTTATTCTACTAGGTCTGTGTTCCAGGTTGTACGCGACTTTCTGTGGGGACAACCTAAAGGAAGCAGCCAGAAAGACTCGCTTAAACATGCGTGGCTGTTTATTCACGCACTGCTACCGCAGTTCATAAAGATAATAAATTTTTTTTTAGAACTTTAGGGGTTACCTGCATTTAATCCCTTTGTGAGCAAGGGGGCTGCCATTGTGCGGCGCCCGGGGAGCAATCGGGGCTTGATGGAAGTGGGGCTGCGAACTCAAGAACTTCCGGGATTCCAAGCTCTATGCCCTAACTTTCACTAAGGTGGCCACTCCCAATTATTTACATGAACACTATAAATGACATTTTTAATCATGACCATATCGGCCGCTTGTATCCGCGATCTCGTTCTTTTACTAGGTCTCATGACCCAGAGTTCATGACCTTAGATGAGGGTAGCCAACGTAGATCGACTACGGTAAATCGAGAGCTTCGCTCTGGGTCATGACCAGAAAGAACGAGATCGCGGAGACAACAGCAATGACCCACTAAAACCACTGGGGATTAAATGTGCTTCAACCAGTTCACCATCCTAATTTGCTGCAGTTGTTGTAAAGATGTTTGATGAGTACAACTTTTGAAGTAAGCTTCTAGTTTTTTCAAAGGACCCCCAAGTAGCGTTTTTTATTTACACATTTTACCCATGATAAAAACTTAAGGAAAGGTTAGTTAAACAAATGGGATTTTTTTTCTTATATGTTTAAACACAAATAAAAAAGAAACTTCACAAAAACTTCTGTGGCATTGGTTCCATTGGAGAAATATTGCTTTCATCGTTTTACCTTCACAGTAGTACCAAAAAGGTTGTATGTAGAAACCCTGATAATGGTAGAGCCAGAATTTCCCAATTCGGCTCAGATTAGAAATATACAAGAGTTGTGTTCACAGGGTAGAGCTACGATACCTTGCCAATTCCAGTAATCATCATAAATCCATTTACCTTTAAAATGTTTTTTGTTGTATTTGTGCAACTTCTCTACAATAACACACACTTGGCATAGACAATTATGGTAAAAATAGGTGAAAGGAATATTTGGAATACAGCTGAAGTGTATTTTTCTGAAGGGAGGTTTGAGTTTAACAAAAATGTGACATCAGCAATCTGCCAAATTATCTGACTGGGGCATCCCTTCTTTCTATATATAAAGAGATGTATTAATCAGCAGATGTGATTTACGGACACACTTTGGAGCACTTTTGGCTCCATATGCTTCAAGTATATTAAATTATTCACAGGGCTGCCATACACGGAACACACTGAAGCCATGAGATAAAAACACTCATAAATTAACCAGTGTCTGACAAATAAGCTTGATGTTAGCCATGAAAACCAATTGGTCCTTACACACTCCTGACCAATTGGTTACATGCAAACATACACAGGTGTTGAAACTAAGAAGACTTTGTAAAACAAGCTTAAATCTATATTATTTAGTTTAACTGAGACAATTTCTCAATGTGCATTCTATTAGAAAAGGCTTTCCATGTGAAATTAAGAACCAACCATGGGCGTAGGTTTGCATAGGGACTAGGGATGCACGATATTGGGATTTTAGCCGATATCCGATATGCCGATATTTTAAAACTCATGTAGCCGATAACCAATATCGATACCGATGTTAAAGCTGGACAAAAATAAGTAGTCATTGAAAATAGCAGTTTTGTTATCCATTTCTGACACTTTGAAAAATAATAAACTCAAATATATTTTCATATGCTGACATCAAATTGATTTTTAAAAACGCGGTATCGATCTATTTTACTTTCAAAATCTCGTGAAATTTCATCGTTCTGTTACAAACTCTCGTGATATTTTGCAAATTCATGTGAGATTTTGTTAGTAAAATAGATCGATACCGCGTCAATATATCAACTTATAAAAATATGGCAAAATTTCGCGGATTTTCGGGGGATTTCGTAGCATAATGACGACATATAGCAATATTTCATTAGTAAAAGAGATTGATATGGTGTTTTTAAATGGCAATATATCAGCATATGAAGATATTGTGATATTTTAATGTATCAATATTTTTTCCCTCGTCTTTAGAAGTTTTTAAGTCTGTAAAAAAGAAGTTTTTGAGGAAGAAGAAGAAGTAGTATTTTTCTTTTTTTTTTAGACTTTAGAAACTCAGAAGCTGATCAAATATCGGGTTAAATATCGGTGGGGTGGCCGATGTCCGATATTCAGTTTTAAGGCTGATACCGATAGGGGGCAGATTATATCGTGCATCCCTGATAGGGACCATAGGTACATGTCCCTACCAAAAGTTTGGCCCGACCTATTTGTCCCTACCAACAATTCGATGTGAAGAACATGTTTATAATTTACAATACAGCCAGAGGCTCAGGTAGCTTCTTTTCTCACAACTTGTATATTGAAGTCAATACTTTGAATGCTCAGTGTCAGTTCCTCTTATAGTTCCCACGCCCATGTAAATACAATAACTCTATTTGCAGTCCCTTGAATATGTTATTTTGCTTTGTTTTACAATAAAGAGAATATCAGCATATCAGGTAAAAAAAAATAATAAGAGTGGGTTTTACCTCTGTTTACCTCTGCATATTACCCATAGAAAACACCGGATAAATACACATACAAAACACATATTTAGACTATATTTGGTTAAAAAGGCTTGTATTTACCTTCCGTCTTAGTCACTGGGAAGTTCAAATGGAACCCCTTTCAAAGTTTAAGGTTGTCCCAATTTTACATTATTCCAAGCCAGTCATGCTTCAAACATTAAAAACAGCATCTTGTGTGAGTAGTCCTTATAAGATTTGTATAAATGTAGCAAAAAAATGCTGTTTTCTCTTTAAATGAAATGCGCCCTGATGCTTACGTCAAGCATTAAAAAAATTGGAGTATGCGTAATGCGTAGGGCCGAAGACATCGGACCAATTTAACTTAAGACCAATAGTGTCCCTACCAAAGTTGAGTTTAAACCTACGTCCTTGGAACCAACAGGGCCAATTTAAAAGTAAAACTCTATACTCAGACTGCTTCCTTGTACATCAGAGCTTGGCAAGCCTTAAAATCAATAATGAAACTGTGTCAAGACAAGAATGAGTGCAAAAGAACAGCACACTTTCAGAGCATTCATGTCAGGACCAGCACAGTAACACATTATAGTCTAATCTTCTCCCCAAGGGTTCAATGCCTGACTGCTCTGCCCACAACAAGTGCTTATATTCATGCTGCTGCCATTCATAAAGTCCCGCTGCCTTCTCCATGAAAACACAGCCTACTGTGAGTCAGGAGGCCAGCATGTCTGCACAGTGAGCGCAGCGGTTTCATGTATTCCAGCCGGAGCTTTGCTAGGCTGCCAGAGTTGGTGTCTGATAGCCAACATCTGCTGGGTGGGCTCATTCCTTCGCAGCGCTGCAGAGGCTAGGGTGGAGCAACCCTACACCTCCGCCGGGTGGGCAGGGGCAAAACAACACAACACCAACGCCAATACTGGCGATGCACATCACCCCCAAAGATAACCTTTACAGAGACCCTTGGAAGCTCATGATTTTAATCTCCATCTGTGATCCAGAGCAGCAGAGGGCTCACAAGTCTGCTGTTCACTCAGAGATTAGTGACAGTGAAGGAAAGGATTATGATTATAAATGGAAAATGTGATGGATAGACAGATACATAAAGAATTTCACTGGAGAAATTAAAATTGGCATACATGATGTTGGCATACATATGCAGGGATACATTTGTGGGCAACCTCAGGTCTCAAACTAAGTTGTCAGTTTTCAGGTCTTGAACTGAGTAGGTCTTAAGCTTTAAGCTTGTTTTATGCTCGATATGTCTGCGAGGTCCACGGAGCCAAAATACATCATTTTTAGCTTCCTGTCTGCACCTAGGACAGGGGCAAACAATTAAACATCAGTGGGGTCTGAATAAAAGAAAATTAACACCTAGTGAAGGTCTGGTCACATTTTTAATTACAATCCGTTACTTTAAACAGGATTTAACACTGAAATGAAATGCAGGTGTTTATGCATTCATGCTCTACATTGGATTTTTAAATAAAAAATCTTAAAAAAAAAAAAATCTAATGTTTTTCCATTTTAAAATCTTAAATTGTTTTTGATATGTCAGTTTCAGTGGACAATAACAGGGTCGAATACATGGCTGAGAGTTCAGCTGGAAGAACATGATCAGGTACTTTATTACGCCTATCCAGAAAACGTCATCAAGGTGGTGGGGATGCATGCTGGAGACTATGTGGGGTCACTGGTGCCAACCACTTCCATATTTTTTGGGATTATCACGTTATAATTAATTATTGGACACAGATAGGTGAATATGTTAATAATGTATTTGGTACTAAAATTCCCCTTAAATGTGAAACACTGTATTTGGGTGATATTCCAGTGACAAATTGGAATAACAATCAATAATTGTTTTTATGTTCCTGTATCTGTATTTTGTATTTTCATCTTTCTTTTTATTTATCTTTTGTATTTTTTGTAATGTGACCTTGAGTGTCAAGAAAGGCGCTGTTAAATAAAATGTATGATTATTATTATTATTAAAAGATTACTTGTTGCATGCAAAAAGGCCATCACAAGAAAATGGCTGAGAGTGGAACCTCCAACTATTGAGGATTGGATCAATATAATAAACAAAATATATGTCATGGAAAAGTTGTCTTTTTCCCTCAGGATGCAAAAAAACATGTTAAAACTAGTGTTTCCAACTCATTAAAGCATATAAATCTAAGCTGCTCTCTGGTAGTAGCCTTCCTTTAGCAAGCTAACCATTTGTGTGCAGCAATGAAGGAGGGGTATAACTTCTTTATGAATAGAATAGAATAGAAAAATATTAAACTTCCCCTTTTTTAAAGCATAAGAAGAGTGTGAAAGAAAACATTTTTGCTTCCATAACCACTCAGTTGTTCCTCGTTCTGTGTTTGGAAATAACAGCATCAATTAAAAACGGACGTCTTATTAAAAACATATTCCAACCAAATGCTTTTGTTTTGGGGGAGTGATGGCCTAGTGGTTGGAAGCAGTTAAGCACGCTCCGAGAACGTTGCAGGTACCTGGTTCAATCCCCAAAGCCGCACTCTGGGTCCCTGAGCAAGACCACTTAACCCCACACACGCTTTTGCTCACAAGCCACACAATGGCGGCCCCTGCTCCCCAAGGGGATAGGTTAGAGTGTATTTTGTTGCTTTGTACTTGAGAATGTAATGACAATAAAAGTTGATTCTTTCTTTAGTTTTTCTCCATTAAATGCTGTTATGTTACTCACACTATGCCACAGTACGATAATACTAGAAAGTCCACAATCGACTGCAGGAGGGAGACTTAAGAAAAATGGGTGTTCACACACAAACTAAGAACATAGGGAGAAGCAAAGCTTGATGGGTTTCCCAACTAAACATTTAGACATCATTTAAAGTTTCCTGGAATCTAAGGCTACGTTCATTCTGCAGCCTAAAGTGTCCCAAGTCTGTTTTTTGGCCCATATGCGACCTGTATCTGATCTTTTTATGGCTGTCTGAACAACACAGATCCGATTTTTTTCCAATGCCACCCAGGCCACTTGGTTATGTGGTCCTGAATCCGATATGAATCTGATCTTCTTCAAATGCTACCCGTGTCTCAACGAACAGTTCGCATCCATCTGACCTGAACACCATTAATACCCGACATAGGTCCCTATTTTGGGTCCTGCTATGAAGAAGCAGCAAGAAAAACAACAACCATGGCGGACGATGAAGCTAAGAGCAGTATTTATGTTTAACCATCTTGAAAAGATTGTGTTTTTATGGTTGGGAAAGATCGCTAGTTGCTCGCCGGCACTACCATCCATGTTTACTTCCGTAAACACAGAGCACGCTGCCCTGTGATGTCATTGCGTCCTCTACTGCACATGCAGGACACTTGCATTGTATGACTGCAGTTCACACAGGAGATCACATACAAGTCGCATATATTTGGAAATTTGAACGGTAATGCAAAAAAAAAAAAAATCGGATTTCACAACAACAAAAAAATCGGAATTGAGCATCAAAGCCTGCAGTGTGAACGTAGCCGAAGAGTAGATGCCTCAAGGCCTCTGCAGAGTGAATGTACAAGGTCTATATTTCATGTGAAGCCATGTTTAGCCACTGCTAACTGTAAAACTTCCCCTAAAATTTCAGAGACACACTCACGCACGGAAAGCTCTTAAAGCCTAAAAAAGAAGCAAAGCTGTGGTTTCATTTCACAACCAGGGTGATTAAAATATCAGCCTATAGGGTCGTCTGTAATGATCAGAGGAACCATTACTCATTAACTCTGGATCTCTTGGGAGGTTTTGATGCAACAATTCTTGTTTAAATGGGATATTTTTAAAGGAACGCGTGAAAAGAAAACCTCACTGAACAGCAAAGTGTCAACATTTGCCTTCAAAGGTTTTCAGGATTCTTATTGAGCCGATAGCAATCAGAACTAACACTTGGATTAGGCGTCTTATAGCACTGAATCCCACCCACGCTTAAGCCCCAAGAAAATAGCCGTCTTGCTGACAAGCAGTTATTGAAGCCAGCTCTTAGCTTTTATTCCCTTGTCATGAGTTCTGCTCCTGTATTTCTAATCAACACAGCGCCGGGTGCGTCAACAACAGAAGGCATTCGACTCCATCAGCAGGTTGCTTGGCTGGACTTATTGGCGATGGCGCTCTCAGTTCCCACGACTCTATTTTCCATTTTTAATGTCTGGCCAATCTAGGGTCAAATTCTGGGAATGAAAGCTATGCAGGAGTCAAACTCAGAGACACCTGTCTAGATAACAGGCAGGAGTAAGTTCTCCTGCTCTGGGTTTTGTCAGGGACACAACCCCCCCTCTCCCCGACTCCTGCCAACCCCGACACATTCTAGGACTGTGTGCACCCACCCATCCAACAGCCAAGTGTGTGTTTTTGTTGCCACAAGCTGTGACAGAAGTCAGAGCCGGCAAGCTGATTTCCAGGCAGTAAACCCTTTGCAGCTTAACACCCTCAGTCATTAGAGGAACTCATTCATTATTTGAAAGGCTTAATGAAATCATGCCTGGATGCTAGGGTGTTCGCCTCCCCAACAAGCTCCAGTAATGAACTTGACTAAAATACTTACAATCAAAGTCTCCTGGGAGACTCTATCTGTCCTGTTGGAATGCAGACTGAAGGCCTCCCACCTCTCTGTACTCAAGGTTTAGAGGAAGAACTGGGTTACTCCCAGTGGGAGCGGAATGACGGTTAAATCATAGAGGTTTCTGGAATCTTTGCCGAAGTTTTCCTCAGATATGCACGACAGGATTCTATCTATCGCTCTACAACTGTAAAAAACAAAAGTTATGAAAAATACCTCATTTACTTTCAATATAATTTCTTTAATTTAATTGTTTTTAAACTGCATTTAACAGATTTTAAATTGGAATTGGAGACTCTTTCCTCTGGAGTGAGAAGCAAAGATGCATATCTATATGGAAGAAAAACAGTCTCATTGGAATGTGCCTTTTTTTAACACCGAATTTTAAACACAAATTTTTTTGACAACAAATTTTAAACACTGAATTTTTTTAGACATTAAATTCCTTACACTCACCAGAACAAAATTCAGCTGCAAAAATTCAGGTGCAAAAATTCAGCTGCAAAAAATTCGGGTGCAAAAATTCAGCTGCAAATAATCCAGCTGCAAATAATTCAGCTGCAAATAATTCAGCTGCAAATATTCAGCTGCAAAAATTCAGCTGCAAATAATTCAGCTGCAAAAATTCAGCTGCAAATATTCAGCTGCAAATAATTCAGCTGCAAAAATTTTCAGCTGCAAAAATTCAGCTGCAAATAAATCAGCTGCAAAAATTCAGCTGCAAAAATTCAGCTGCAAAAATTCAGCTGCAAAAATTCAGCTGCAAAAAATTCAGCTGCAAAAGTGTTGACCTTTTTTGGTGAACTCAAGCCAAAGCAATCTACACTCGATGGAGACGAGCAGCTTCTAGCCAATGAAATTAGCTCATTTGGTCAGAAAAAAAAACAACGGCTGCACTCAGCGCTGTTCCTGCTGAGACTGTTTTTCTTCCCATATATATCTATTGGTCTGCTGGACTGGATTTTTAAGGTAAAGAGTGATTGTTTGTATCGGGCTTAGAGTGAAAAGAACTAGGATTGTCACGATACTAAACTCTTCAACTCGATACCGATACTAAGTAAAAATTATTCGATACTCGATACCCTTTTACCGATACCACAAGAGATAAAAACAAAGACTCTAAAATTCAACAGAAATATTTTCATTACTAAAAAATACAAAAATAAATAAAAAACAATAAGAATAATATTTTGAGGTTATACTGTATGCTGTGCAGCACAATATTAAGCAAGCTTGATAAAAAACTTAAAATTAAAATTAAGTGTTCCTTCCTTGGCTATGTTTTGCAGACATAACAATGACACTGACCAAACCAGTTAAACAAAAATAATTCTCCAGCAGCTGCACCGTGTTTACAAAAAAAGCCTGAAACTGAAAAATGCACAGAATTATTCAATCACACAGTGTTCAGAAAGTGCATTTTCCACTTATTCTTACACTTTAGATGGCTGTGTATCGATACTTTTAAGAATGAGTATTGTATCCGATATACAATCGTTTCCAGTATCGGCTACTTTTTGAGTATCGATACTTTTGACAACCCTAATTTAGACGTGAGCTTTATAATTCAATAGATATTTATTAGGAACTTAATTAAATCCACTGCTTTTTTTTTTTTTTTTTTTTTAATGCTAGGGGATTTTTAAAATTTATTTATTTTAGTTAAATAAATGAAACATTTTTAATCCAAAAATACAGATTTTTAATTGGAACAACATAAAATTGAAATGAAACTAAATGATGGAGAAATTTTACTCCAAACTACTCTATTACTCTGCACTCCAGAGTGCAGAGTAATAGTTATTTGGTCCTTTGGCTCCCTTATTATTATTTAAATGATAAATTATTGTCGTGTGTTTTGTTTCATGCTTTTTTTTGCCAACGTCTTAAAAAAAACAATTGTGTCATCTGTTTCAAGGAACAATATCAGAGCAATTGTGACTTAAACACAATAAGCGACATTCCATCTATGTCAGAGGAGACTGGGGGAGCTGGTGCTCCCCGTTTCAGCAAACCCCAGTTAAATCAGCATACATATCTGTAGAATTATAACTTGATAAGGTGGATCCATTCCTTAAATCAGGAGTGCTGGAGCAGAAACAGCTCTGCAGTGGCGGTTCTAGAACAAATGTACCAGGGGGCCAGGAGGGGGGCCAGCATGTTTTCATGGGGGCACAGAAAAGCATGAAACAAAAAACAGGGCAAAGGATTCAATATATATTAAGATGGTCTGCATGAAGTAAAATTTCTATTCAATTAGGTTTCATTAGAATTCTATGTCTTATAAGATCAATATACATTCATAAGTTAGGGGTTTAACATATTTTTGACTTAATTTAAGTTAAAATTACCGTTTTCTATAAATTCTGAGCAGAGGAACTCAAGAAAAACTTGTTTTCCAATACCACTGAAGCTATCACCTTATTGTTTTTAAATAATTACTAAACCAAAATTAGTTTAAAAAAAAAAAAAAGATCCAGTTGAATTTAACAGTTTTAAGTTCTTTTATTTGAATAAATCTGGTAATTTTCATACTAAAATATTTAAAACAATATGTATTATTATTATTATACATGTATGTATGTAAGTATTGTTATCTTTTATTATCATTAAAGTAGTAAAACAGAATTGGTAAAAATAAAAATAATAACAACAAAAAAAAGCGTGATCCAGCTGAATTTAACACTTCTAATTTAAGTTCTTTGATTTCAATAAATCTGGTTTTATTTTAAATTTCCATTTAAAATAATTCAAAAATATGTAGCATTCCTATTACCTCATTGTTTTTAAAAAAAATAGTAAAACAGAATTTATAATGAAAAAAATTAAATAGATCCAGCTGAATTTAACATTTTTAAGTTATTTGATTTGAATTAATCTTGTAATTTTCATTTAAAATAATTCAAAAATATGTTGCATTCCTGAATTATAAAAGGAACAATCAGTAACCATGTCTGTTCCAGCGCATATCATCCATCATTACAATTTCTTTGAGTACCATGTCTTCATGAGCCATTACAGGAGCCAAAACAGTGGCCAGGACATGATCTACAGGGGCTCTGGCCCCCGTTGGCCCCTGTCTAGAACCGCCCATAAATACAGAGTATCATATTAAACAGATGCAGAAGCAGGGATGGAGCTAGGTGGTCACCCCCGCCATTTTTTCTCTGTAATACAGACGATGGCAGCAGCAATACTCTGAAGGGGAATATTCAAAACATTCAAACATTTTCATATATTAACACATACTAGACAACAGAAACACTGTAGTTAATTATGCACATCAATATACACACATTAAAGATGATAGATAAGAGAATTCATGCTCTTTTCAGAACTATATTTTGAATTATTTGGAGTAAAGATAAAATGGTCCTCTCCACATCCTCATCCTCTCCACTGGACACACTGGTCCAGAAGACGAAGCTCCTTCAGCAGAAGACTCCTTTCACCCAGATGCACCACAGAGCGCTAACTGGAAATCCATTCCAGCCTACAATGGTCAATCAAGTCTCTATAGCAGCGCCTCCCTCCAAGTGATTCAGACACCCCCCTCTGTAATTGACATGTATGCATTATCTTGCACTATTTTTGCACATCACTATCACTTTATTTTGAATTTATAGTTATATATATATATATATATATATATATATATATATTAGGGATGCCCGATATTGCCCCCTATCGGTATAGGCCTTAAAACTGAATATCATCGGACATCGGCCACCCCACCGATATTTAACCCTATATTTGATCAGCTTCTGAGTTTCTAAAAGTCTAAAAAAAAAAAAATACTACTTCTTCTTCTTCCTCCAAAAACTTATTTTTTACAGACTTAAAAACAAAAGGCGAGGAGAAAAATATTGATACATTAAATATCTTCATATGCTGATATATTGCCATTTAAAAACACCATATCAATCTCTTTTACTAATGAAATATTGCTACATATGTCATCGTTATGCTACAAAATTCCCCGAAAATTCATGAAATGTTGCCATATTTTTATATGTTGATATATTGACGCGGTATCGATCTATTTTACTAACAAAATCTCACAAGAATTTGCAAAATATCACGAGAGTTTGTAACAGAACGATGAAATTTCACAAGATTTTGACAGTAAAATAGATCGATACGGCGTTTTTTAAAATCAATTTGATATCAGCATATGAAATATATTTGAGTATATTATTTTTCAAAGTGTCAGAAATGGATAACAAAACTGCTATTTTCAATGACTACTTATTTTTGTCCAGCTTTAACATAGGTATCGATATCGGTTATCGGCTACATGAGTTTTAAAATATCGGCATATCGGATATCGGCCAAAATCCCAATATCATGCATCTCTACTTTAGATAGAAAACTTTGAACCAATCTAACTGTATGATCTGGTTGAACTGTTTCTGTAAAATGCTATATAAGTAAATGTAATCAAATTTAAACAGGAACCAGGAGACACAGAGGGAGTAAAATCCTGTTCCTGTTTCTGTAGATAGTCCGGATCAGAAAACTCAGTCAGTGTTCCAGCCGCTGATAGAGAGGAATACAGCAATATGAAGGATCAGATGGAAATCTCTATCATGATACGTACAGTAAAGCTCTCCATCTGATGGTTTCCTGTTTGATGAAATGTAGCGCACCCTGCTGGGTGACCCCTCACATGGCAGCCCCCCTGTTCTTATAGATGAGTTGGGATTGGGACCAATAAAAGCTTCTCCTGCTGCTCTACTTATCTTCTCTCATTCCCAGTCTCCTTGGCCGCATTAAGACAGGTTCTGGTTTCCATTTTGATTTCTTAGCCCCAGTCTGGACCTACCAGCAGTAACAAGTGAGCTGAAGACTTCTTGTGATAATTATGGGGAACAGGAG